>MU223559.1:484644-535208 GCA_018584345.1 Thuja plicata | reverse complement strand
TGTGTTTTTATTAAAGAAGTGTGCTTACTATAAAATACTATTTAATGTTAATCAATCATTTGGAAAAAAAAAAAAAAACTAATATAAAAGATCCCATAATTTTTTTTTTCATATTATTGAAACTTATAATTATTTATTGATTTAAAAATAAAAAACTTTTTAATCTACTCAAAATTCAAGATTTATACATAAAATTCAACATTATCTTTTAAATCTTATAATTGTTGATTTTGTGTACTTAAACATCGCCCTAGTTTTTTTGGGGGGGTAAAAGTGGCTAGGACACAAAATATTTTATTACTAATAGTAAAAATTTTACAAACCTGGTTCAAGTGAGCATACCAATTGTAAAGAACCAGGAAGAAAGCCTCAGGTTGTAGCCCATATAGATAAATTGATATAGTAACATACTATTCTAACCAAATTGAGCCAAAAAGAGATCCCCACCTGGAAATGTACCCAAACCTAACAAAAAAATCCCAAACGAAAAATTTGAAATAATGCCAAAGAATTTATGCAATCCCTATTAGCCCATTACATCTAAGAAATACCCATCAGAGAGAAAGGGGGGAGATAAAGAATGGGACCCAAGGGATGTAGATGTCATTGCTAAAGAAAGTTGTCTCTCATCTACCTACTAAACGTAAATAGTTGATCCTCCATACATAGTGCAAGAATCTGAAGGGGATTGCACACCCAGAGAGACATACCTACACAGAGAGAAACTCTGCCTTTGGCTAAAATCCATATTAGTACCACTGATATAGAAAAAATAAAATCCATGAAGCAGGAATATAATGTGAAACACACACATATATGAGAAGTAAAAATAAAAAAAGAACAGTTAAGAATATTATAAATCACCATGGTAATTTAGCCTCAAATAGTAGTATCAAGATTATACCAAATGTGACAAATAATTCATATCGACCTCCTAAAGTGAGAATGGGTCATTAATCGCCTTATTTACTAGAAAATCAGAAACCATATTGGCCTCTCTGAAATAATGTTTAAGCTCAAAGGATTGAAAAGATGTTAATATTTTGAGGACCAAATCCAATCTGTATCTTAGTTTCCATGAGGATTTCTTTCTAGAGGTGATTATATTATAGGTCGACATTGAGTCCCCCTTAATTATGATCTTAGATATCTTCATGGAGATAGAATTAGAAAGACCAAAGAGAAGAGCTTCCATCTCTACTACATTGTTGGAGTTTGAGGGAATCTTTTTGCAAGATGCTCTAATAATTGTCCCCTCAAAATTTCTAAAAATAAGCCCCACTCCTGAAATGCTTGGATTTCCCCTAGAGGCACCATCATTATTCAGTTTCACAAAACCAAAAGGAGGAGTAGACCAAGCAGCAGTAAGGCGGGAGGAGGAAGATGATCAAGAAGCTTGACATCCATGAGGCGGAAGGGACTTAGTAAAATTCTTTTTTCTCTCGATCAATTTAACCTGATATGTAAGCATCACTTTGGATATAGAGTTTTTTTTATTTTTCCAATGACCTCAATCCATGAGGTAGATTTGCCTCTAAATACTCTTTCATTTCTCTCAAGCCAAATATTCCAAATGACTGTAGAGGGGCTCACCTCTCAAAGAGGTGCAAATATGGAAGATTTGTGCAAAAAGGGACAAGCTTTGAAGTGATCATAAAGATTAGGGCCAATAGTTGTAAACCACCCCAGCCTGTGGATAAGTCAATACCAACAATCAAGAGCAAAGGGATAGTGAAGGAATAAATGATCAGAATTTTCCATAAAGTATCCACTTAAAGTACAAGGAAAAACAATGGTAATCCCCAATCTATCAAGTATGGCCGCAGTGAGGACCCTATCCTAGATGGCCAACCAGGAAAAATCCCCCACCTTAGGAAGACATGCAGATCCCCATAAAAGTTTAACAAGTGAAGAGTCAGAAGATTGAAGATGGACATTTGAGTCATAACGGACCTTAACCATGTATTGGCCAGACGGGTAACCTAACCAAATAAGTTCATCCTCAAGAGGATAGAATAAAATAGGTCTAGAGATAAGTTCCTTATGAAGTTCTGCTGCCAAATTTGAAAAATCATGTAGGCCAGAAAGATCTTTCCAAAGTGCAAGACCATCCTGAATATCTAAATAATGACAAGCGTGGTCACCCCAAATCTATTTAAGATGAGCATCTAAGGGGTGCCACTCTAGTATTTAAGATAAAGGTGTGTGCCTATTCCATGATTCCTCCCAGAACCGTTCTTTTGACCCATCATATATTAACCAAGAGAGGGAGGGAAGGATCATCTCTCAACAAGAAACCATGAAATTCCACATGTTAGACCCACGAGGTAAAACTAAAGTTGTAAAGATTCTTTCCCTTTCATTAGAGTCAAGGTACTTCGATCTTATTAATCTGGCCCTTTTAGAATTCAGGCTTCGGTATAATTTCCAAAGAAATTTAGCACCCAATGCTTTAATCTGTAAATGTAGATCCCTAACTCCAGCACCCTAGATGGATTTAGGAGTAGAGACCTTACTCCAAGCAAGAAGGGGTAACTTTTTATTTTCAGTTACATTGTCAGCCTAAAGAAAGTCCCTTAAGATGGACTGGAGTTCTTCAATTGAATGCTTAGGCATCTTTATGACTGACATAAGATAAATTGGGATGGAATTTAAGACAAATTTAATCATCAGTAACTTACCAAATAAGGTCAACCATTTATGCTTCCATGATAGAATCCATTGAGAAATTGCAAAAATAATTGTATTTCAAAAATAATGTTTTTCTAAGCCAGAATAGAAGGGGACTCAAAGATATCAGCAAGGAAACTCCCCAAAAGAGAAGCCCCAGAATTTAGAAAGACTATTTTGAACCAAAGGGGTAACATTTAAGAATTTTTTTTGATATTTCTGGATTAATGAATTGCCCAAATGCCATGGAATAATCCTCAATGATTTGTTTAATAACTCGAGCTTCCATGATGGTGGCTTCTTCGAATAGAAGAGTATCATCTGCAAAAATATTATGTGTATAGGATTTATTGCCATTATTAAAGGAAACACCTTTCCAAATCCCAACCTATCTAGCATAACCTATAGATCTACTAAGGCCCTCATCCATTAGGATGAACAGGAAGGGGGAAAGGGGACCCCCCTACCGCATTCCTCTAGAAGATGATAAAAAACCTATATGGGACCCATTAATAATAACATAGAATTAAGGAGAAGAAATGCAAGCTTGGATCCATTTTACCCAATTTTTGTGAAAACCAAACCTAGTGAGGACCATGAGAAGAAAGTCCCAGTCAACACGATCATACACTTTCATCATATCTAGCTTCAGAACCATAGCTAATTGGTAATGTAATCAGATATAGTGCAAAATTTCATGAGCCGTATTTATAGCACCCTCCGGAGTTTCTCTCCCAGGAAAAAATCCCCCTTGCTCCTCATAGATGATTTTAGGAAGGACCTTGGCCAACCTGACAGAAATAGCTTTGGTAAAAATTTTGTATAGAGAATTACAAAGAAAGATAGGACAAAAATATGAAAATGATTTAGGATCATCTTTTTTTGGAATGAGAGAAATCCAAGTATGATTAAGCTCTTTCAACATGGTTTTGTGAATCCTAGCTTCCTCTAATGCAAGAAAAATATCATTTCCCATAAAATCCCAACATTTTTGAAATAAAAACATGGTGAGACCATCGGGACCTAGGGCCATGGAAAAACAATTTCTTTAAGCTCATTCAATGTAAAGGGAGCCATAAGCATAGTATTATCTATGTGTTTGAAATAGTGCACCTGTTACCTGTGACAAAACACTTCAATAGGTCATTATATTAGTGGAAAACATGGTTAGATGAGCATATAAAGCACTATAACTGACCTATTGCTTTCTAACTAAGAGGAGTACGATAAGAAACATAACAACCCTCATATTACGCTACTATCAGTGAATTATATGACTTAGCATGAAAGATTTGAGTTAAACAAACTTTTTATTCATTAAGCAATGCATATTAACTCTAGAAATGAAGATAACAACAATGCCTAAACATGAAATACTAAATGAAACATAAATCTATATAAATCCTAACAGCATAAAAATGTATTTTCAATCTAAAAATGAAGGCCCATTTGTGCTAGAAAATCCCTTCTATTTATAGAAGAAATGAGGAGAGAGAGGGGGACAAGGTTCATTAATGGAGTTGAAAAACTCATTAATGAGGTGTAAGAGAAATAAATGCCAAAGGCATTGAAGAGGCATGGGATTAAGGAATCTCCATTAATGAGGCATTAATGAGAGCCTTTAAGAAGCATGGGAAGGGTGTAAGAGGCAAGCTTGAGAAGGTGGACTTAGAGAGAGTCAAGCTTGAGAAAGTTGATTTTCTCAAGTGGGGTTGAGTTCCTAATCACACCTTAATGGAATGTGACATCATTAGGAGGTGGGTTAGAATGGGATTAGGATTAGGATTATATTTATCATGGGGTGAATAGGTTGGGATGGGTTTGAACCCATGGTTGAGGTAAGTTAGGTTAGGGGTTTAGGGGAATATTAATGAAATGAATTATATTAAATATATTCATTAAAAAATTGGAATATTAATTATTTAAGCTTTTTATTTCTTTAGATAATTAATTAGGACTATATGCAATTAATTAGATTAATTTAGGCTAGAAGATAGGCTTTGCAAGTGATTTGATATAATAGGGATTTATTTAATTCCTCTTAAATTAATTACCTTAGCCATGTTTGTTTTGAATTGATTTGAATTAAATTGATTTGATTTGATTGGCTTAGGTGATCAATAAAATTTAGTGATTAGATCACTTATGAGATTAAATCTTATTCGAATGAATTATGCCAGCCGATTGAAGAGTTGTCTAAACATAATTCGAGGAATGATCACACTTAGGGAAAATAGGGTCTATGGTTAGAGCAGACCAAATCCAGGTGGTTACATTTGCCCCTCTTTGAATTGATGTGCAAGAAGCGCATTGATTCAAAGAAAGTTTTTTATTTTGACTTCAGAAAGGTTGATAATTTTGCTCATGATTGAACGAAATGTCTGATGACATCAATCTCTCACTTGATTCAACTAACTGATAAAATTGACTTTGAACTTGGTTGTCGTCCAAAAGTCAATAAAATAGCTTAAAGATACCAATCCTGAACTTGGTTGTCATCCAAAGATTGATAATATTGATTCTAAACTTGGTTGTTGTCCAAAAGTCAGTATGAAGATGCTAGGAGCTTAGTAAGAATCTTTTAAAATGAGGAAACACAAGATATCCATTTTATGAGAACCAAAGATTTTTATCCAACAGTTTCAACATTAGTCAAGGAAACTGTCATGCCCCTAGTTGTTTGATAACGAAATCAATTTTGTTGATGTTTCGAGCAAAAATTTGATTGATGATAGTGCTACCATGCCTCCTCGGGAACAAAATTAAAGGAAAGAAATAAAATCCCTCTGTTGAAATGATGTATCACTTGTATGGAATGGGTAGGTCAAAATTAACGGAGTAGAAGAAGTGAAGAAAGAAGGGGTGTTTAAGAATAAACAAACAAGAACCAAGTTAATTACATGAAAAATGTGAGTGGTGAGACTGATAAAAGGATGTCGAACCAAGATTTATGATGAAATGTGCAATTTGATGAATTGTCAGAATAAATGGTGCAATTCTGCATTTTCAGGAGTTGTCGCAAAAAAGTTCGTGCCATGAAAAAAATATTTAATGCACCTGCATTATTTGTGTGGAAAAGTGAGCTTGTGAATGTTCTTCAATAGCATCTTGCTTAAATCTGGTTTGAATTTCTAGACTTTCCTTTTAGGTATCTCCTTTGCTTTGCTCATTTTGCGCATCATAGACTAGGGATTTGACAATGGAGATGACCTTTGCACGGCTAGCATTATGATAAATCTCACTTCGAGTTCATTCCTGATTGATCAGAAGAGGAACAAAAAGAGTTTGAATTGCCTGGGAGGAGTTTCAAAACCCTTAAATAGCTCAAAAGGCCAATATATATCTCAAAAATTACATTTTTACTATTTATTTTCACTTTTATCCATGGTAAATCTGAGAGCTCTGCAAATAAGATGTGGTCCCTATTAGGAAACATTGTTTCAATCTCAGCCATCAACATTAGCGCTCGACCAATTATGCACCTCTGGTAAGTACCCACAAAACTACCTTGTGAATTTTGCAATTTCAATTTTCATGCATTTTTATAGTTTTTACAGCCCTTTCAATTCTAGGTCACATATGGGATTCTGGATTGCACCCTGTCAAACCCACCTTGCATCTGGTATTTCCTAGATCACATCCTGTTTTCCCAAAATTTTGAGTTGCATCAAAGATTTCCTAGATCGCATATGGTTTTCCATATTTTGACTTAGTTTTAGTAGAAAAATCTAATTTATGTCGTACCCTGTCTGTTCAGGATCGTACCCCATTTCTTGGGTCACATTCAAAATTTTTGGGATGGCACCCTGCATTCTCAATCGCATCCACTAAAAAAAATTTGTACCCTATATATCCAGGATCACATCTGGGGTTTAGACTTGGAATTTGTGCAAATTGTGAATTGTCTTGTCTTTGCAAACCTTGAATCACTTAGCTGATTACGTTTCTGCATTTCTGTCATAGATGGAATAGTGATTTATCTATTATTTTTCCAAAAATAGGTTGATTTCGAGGTAGTTGCACTCTGAGGCACGTATCCAGGACGTGTGCTCGCTTTGGCCAAACTTTTGTTAGTTGATGAGTAGGAGACAGTGGTCCAGTCTGGATTACGATCCTTGATTGGTTTACCTGATATAGAGGTAAATCAGGGGCTGTTGACTGCTCTTGCTGAGAGATGGCACTTAGAGCACAACACCTTCCATCTCCAAACTGGGGAGATTACATTCACTCCTAAGGATGTATGGCATATATTGAGTGTTCCCATTATGGGTCGCAAGGTGCACTTTGAGGTGACTTCTATCGTGGTGATTGGTGCAGGATGTCGGTATTTCTAGGATGATACCATTGATGGGAGATACCTTTCATGGGATTACATGTGTGGTCATTATGATTGATTATCTATGTATTTAGCAGGCTTGATTGGTGGCATCTTGAAGCAAGAAAGAGGACAACATGGATTCCTTGTTGGATGGGTGGACATGTTGGAGCAGATAGTCATCTCGAGATGGATATTTGCATGGGCAAGTTGTATCTTGACCCACATGTACCAACATCTACATGATATTGTCTATCATTAAACTCGGAGCATGACAGTAGGTATTTTGATCCTTCTGATCTAGGCCTAGGAGCACATCCCAATGACATGACCCATAGTAGACAGGCAGTGGGCTCCTGAGTATCCTTATGTTTATATGTATGTTGGCCTAATTCAGCAGCCCCATTTGGGCAAGGTAGAGTAATGGCGGAGACTTTTTGATGACATGACAAAGGTCGTATGGCAGCCATACTTAGACTGTGAGGAGTGGACTTCAGATGCCAGACATGTTCTATTTTTGTTTCAAAGTAGGTACTTGATTGGGAGGACCAGGTACATTGTAGAGAATTTTATGCACACCAGAGTCTTGAGATAGTTTGGCTGACGATAGGGCAGGCTAAAGGATGTGACTGTACATGCTCAGATTCATGATGAGGCACCATTGTGGTATGCCCATCTTAGGTATGAGACAATCCATCAGGAGATCAGAGACATGGTCAGAGTTGATTGGGATCTATTCCATGATATTGTAGATGCAAGGTGTTCAGATGGATATGCTACAGAGATGCTTCAACATCCATTCCCTTGATTCATAGTTCCTGAGGAGGCCATTCCTCGTATAGAGGACCTGATGGAGGGAGGGATGGAGGTAGATATGGAGGTAGAAATGGGATACATCCTCCTCCAAATGAGGGGGACAATGGTGGAGATGACACAGGTGGTGGTGATGTGGGTGGCCATGCAGATGTGGCCAGTGGTAGTGGGGAGGGTCAATGCACTTGATTTAGATTTGTTTCTCCCTAGATAGATCAAGGTCCTTTACTGACAAGAGAGTAGTGGAGACAATAGAGGTAGTAGCAACAGTAGAGACAACCAGAGAGGTCATAGGATACACCATCAAGATAGGATTCTAGTAGGGGTTCTGGTCGAGATGGAGATCCTCTATCTCAGTGCGAGCAGCAGAAAGAGCATCTTAGGGAACCTATCACAACTTTAGAGGGTAGGCTTACTGCATCTGATTCCAGGATTGCTATATTAGATGCATTTCTTGCAGATATGGATAGCTAGCTAGAGTACCTTAGGGCAGAGTGAGATAGACAGGGTGATATGTTCAGAGCAAAGAGTGATGCCCAAGCCAGGATAGCCACTCACCAGGGATAGAGAGAAGCTCATTACTTTGCTTTATACCATGTTGTAGTTCTAGAGGGCCAGAGAGCACTATCTTATTCACGGGTTTCTCAGCAGTCAGAGGGGGCCAAGCTGCCTCCACCATCATTTGTACCACCTCCTCCTCCTCCTCCTCCAGATCAAGGAGAGGGAGGAAGCCAGAGTTGATTCGGTATTTTTTTCACACATGTATATTATATATCTGGATCCTTTTGAGATATTTCTTTTGTATGATGACACATGACATATATATATCTGATTCTTCCTGTCTTTGTGGTTACTTTGATACACTGATACTCTTTATAGATACTTGTTCCATTTTGATCTGTACCATGTTGTTTTGATAGATATATCTGATGCATCTATTTCTGACCATGACATGTGTTATGTGTTCCATTTGTTGTGATAGATTTGTTTGCACATGTGATGTAGATTTATCTTGGTCTCATGATGAGTTAGATTTAGATGATGACATCATTTATGTGTTTTGGACTTATCACTGATATAAATATGTTTCAAATGATACTATGTGAATATGTAAATGGATGTTTTTAAGTTTTTCTTATGCAAGTAAAATGTATGAATGCACTTAGGATGTAGAAGTAAAATGCACAAATGTGTTTTTTTGTATTTTTCTCTGTCTCATTTTATGAATGAAAAATGTATGCTATGGATGTGCAACAATATAGATATCAGTAATAGTAAATGGATGTAATCAACTTGTATTTAGAAGAAGAATAATGGAAATCATTTTTGAGCCCAAATTTCCTTATGCTTTTTGCTTCTTTCATAAACGCACCATGCAATCTCTAAATGCAGCTATATGCAGACTCTTAGGACTTGTCACTGATTTGTAGATATTGTAGTATTTTTATCATCATTGGGCACTTTTTCAGAATGGATACCACCTAATAGTACAACCATCACTAATAACCACTAATATTATGAAAGTATGAATACTATGTTTATTTGAAATGTCAGAAATAGAATTAGGCATCAAGGCATAGAAGCCAGGATAACAAAATAGTCACCTTCCTTTTACTATATCAGAATCTGTGTAAGGAAATATATTGGACCCATAATGACCTTGAAAATTCATAGTCTTGGGTACATTATGCTTCGTATACCTTAGAAAGAATCTGAGTTAGAATACAGACAAGGAAATTGTTTCAACCTCACTGTAGTTTACACATAACAAAGATTGAGATATATGCGACTATCCACCCATAGTGGGAGCTCTTACCATAAACATCTAAGTTAGGTGAAATTTATAGGATCATTTGGAACAATCACCATACGCAGAAAACCATGAAAATATTATGCCCCCTATCCTTACGACTCTTTGTCTTTGCGCAGACGTCATGGAGTAACTCAAAAGACATAACAACTATTAATTGTGAATCAATCAAATAAAATTTATAACTGCTTAGATGCCCCTAGTGAAAACATCATGGGTACATAAATTATTCATAATCAGACCAAGATCAGACTGTGTTTAGGTAGGATTAAGAAATACTATTGATTCATTTTTCAAGCGCATTAGAGATTCATCAATCAAAATTTTAGAATTCAAGCAATATATGTTCCCTGTCTCTGTATAGCCATCTTCTTGTTTGTAATCCAATTTAGGTTGTAGGAACACCATTCATATTAGTGCAATATTTGTGCCATCCTTGTTTCGTGAGAGTGACATTTTGGTGTAAGTATCAAGTATCATTGTGTCACGAGAAAAAACTTCCTATGACGATCTAGTAGACGTGACCTATCATACTAGCAAGGAGACCCCTAGTGCGAAAATGACTTGATCCTAAGATAGAAACATAGACAAATCCCAAGTAAGGATAAGATTTTTGTAAGGAAACAAAGTTAACTCTTAGCATAGGTGTAATTGTGAAGGTTTAGTATCAGTAATGCATTGATAGACGAAGCACAGAATACAAGTGACGCCTAATTGCCAGGTTTTCACCACTTGGCAAGACCTTTTATTCTTTTTCCTACCAAGATGCATGTTTTACCAGGTTTTCATCAAGGCACTTTTCTCTTTTTCAATGTTTTTTCTATTTTTTCTTTTTTGGATGTTTTGTAGTATCAAGGCACCTGTTTGCCAGGTCTTCACCAAGGATACCTTTCTTCAAGACTTTTTCCACTATTTTTGGATTTTCTTCAGGATCAATTTTCTAAATGTTTTTGGTATTTTCTGAGAACTATCTACTGTACAGGGTCTGCTAGCTGAACATCAAGCTTAGAACCGCTTCAAATGTAGAGTATTGATAGGATCCAGAGGGATGTCTCCTTCAGGTGTATCCAGTCCATAGGATCCATTCCCAAAAGTAGCAGTGATAACATAAGGCCCGAGCTAGTTAGGTTCAAATTTTCCTTTTAGTTCTCTGTTAGGTTGGTTCTTAGTGTTGGAAAGTTACAATGCAAACAATGGTTGTTTTTTCATTGATGTCAAACCTTAAATGGTGAGACTATTTCTATCTATTTGAGTACCATATCTATTGATTGATGAAGAATATTTAACAAGAAGACCAAGTGGAATGGTTGAGATAAGGAAAATAACAAGGGTACTTGATCAGTTGGCACATTGGCAAAGTAATGTGTTGTTTATCTTTTGATGATAGTTTTACTAGTTTGTTTGTGTCGAGCACCAGTATGCCAAGAAGAATTTCTAGTGACAACCGAGCACCAGTGAAATTGCTGAGCAAGTTCAGTGTTGGTCGAGTGAGAACACAATGCTGGTCGAGCGCCAGTATTTTGATTAATGATGAGATTTAAGAAATCTGGTTGACATAGTTAATTTTATTGGGATATGTAAAGTCAATTAAATATTGATCCACATTATTTAATGCTTGGGTAACCACAATTAATGCATGGATTCAAGATTTAGATAAAGACTATTTTGGAGAAGTAAATGGTAATGTAATGATGGGATGATTCATTGGATCTGACCTAACCTAAGATCTATGATCTTGATTAAGAAAAAAATATTTATCTGACCTAGATGAAGAGGTATAAGATAACCTCAAGGGGTTATTCATGTATGTAATGTGTTCTTGTGTGTATGCAAGAGGATTGCATAGTTAATTTACTGATTGGGATGACCTAGCAGAGAAGGCTGAACAGAGAAGCAAAGAATTTCATGAGAGATTGCTTGATGGATTTCCAAGAAGATCTGGAGTTTGAGATGAGAATGGAGGCCACTCAGTAAGTTAGCATTAGAGCTGAAATTAGGTCTAGATTTGCAAGGTAAGTTGTCTGTATCATATCACAACTGCTGATTACTTTCTAACCATTGTATCAGTCAAAATCCTTTAACAAGGTTGACCTAATAGTCATTGTGTAAATCCTCTAAACAAGGTGACATTAAGGTGGAATGTTCTAAGTCCTCTAACAAGGCCACTCCTAAAAGGGTGATTAAATCCTTTAACCAGGTCACATTTAGTAATGTGTTTTGTAACCTTTAATAGGGTTGGCTCCTAACAGAGCTCACTTCATAAGAGTGAAAACTTGGTAGTATGTTACTGGTGGTTTTTCCCAAATTGGGTTTCCACGTTAAATACTTGTGTTAACTTGTGTTAATGTTTATGGTTTGTTTTACTGTTAAGCTTTTGTAAGATAATTACATCTTAACAGTAAACTGCATGTTTAAGTTGTTGACATATGCTACTACTTCCGAGTAGATCTGAGTTGTTTAAATTGCTACAAAGTTTCAATTGGTACATCTAGACCTGAGGATAACTGATTCACTCCTCCCCTCTTAGTTATTCTAAATTCATTCTAACAATTGGTATCAGAGCTAAGAGCTAAGCTCTCTTAAAATAGTTTGAAGGTACTTGAAGCAAAAATATAAAGATGTATAAAAAGGAGGTTCCGAAGATGAACAAAGATAACTTCCCTGCATGGCAAAGTTTGATGAAACTGCATTTGGCCGCTATTGGAGATGACACTCAGTGCCTTATTGAAAATGCTTATATAGCACCTACTACACCTCTCACTACTATATAGTTAAGAGAAAATTAAAAACATAATCAAGCAATGTTGGAGATTGCATCTTCCTTAAGCTATTCTAAATTTGATGATGTAAAGAGCTGCACAAATACAAACTAGATGTGTGATACACTGAAAACCATCTATGGAGGAGAAACAAATGTCCTAAAAGCCAAATATTAAAACTTAAGAGGTAAGTTTGATGAAATGAAAATGCAAGAAGGAGAAAATATAGTTCAGTACTATGGTAGAATAAAAGAAGTTGTTAATGCTACTAGAGGAGCAAATGGAACAATTGATGAGAACACTATTATGAGCAAGGTACTGAGAACTCTTCTTCCTATATATGCTATTAGAGTATCTACAATTCAAGTACTAAGATGTAATCCTAATAATAATCTAACTTTAGAAGGTCTAGTAGGCAGACATACTGCATTTGAAATGTCAAATTTTGATAACTACACTCCACAAGCTATTAATTTTGCATTTAGATCCCAGCTAGTCCTCAAAAAATCAAAGAAAGGAAAGAAATAAGTGAACAGTAAAAGTGACACTACTGATGATGATCTTGAAGAACTTGAAGCACTTATGGAAAAAATACTATCTAGAGGAAAAGGAAAACTCAAAGGTAAACTTCCTATCATTTGTTTTTCATGTAACAAAGTTGGTCATATTGCTGCTAGATGTCCTGATAAGAATGTCAAAGATGAAAGAAGGGACAACAAATACAAAGACATAAAGGATGACCGAGACTTCAGAAACTATAAGGATTGAAAAGACAAAGGTAAGAAATATTTATATATAACTGAAGAAGCTTCTGAAAATGATTCTTACAATTCTGGTGACAATGATACAGAAGTTGTGTATATTGCTATGAAAGATGATTCTAATGATGATGATAAAATTGCACTAATTTCTTATAAGAGTAAAAGTGACCATTGGATTATTGACAGTGGTTGTTCCCATCATATGGCTGGTGACAAAGATAAATTTGAGACCTTAGATAAGTGCAAAGGTGGTTATGTTAAATTTGGTAATGATGCACCATGTCTTATCAAAGGGAAAGGAACAATTAATTTGACTAACAAGATTAGATGTGACAATGTTTATTGGGTTGATGATCTTAACTATAATTTACTGAGTGTTGCATAGCTAAATACATCTGGCTATAGAATTGAGTTCCATCACAAGAAGGCAAAGATATTTGATGCTACTGGAAGACTAGTTAGAAGTGGTGAGCAAACAAAAGGTAACTTTTTCTATCTGGATTTAGCTGAACAGACATGCTTGTTTTCACAATACAATGATGTTTGGTTATGGAATAAAAGGTTGGGTCATGTAAAATTTGATAACTTGGTAATCATAAGTAAACTAAAAAAGGTTAAAGGGTTGCCTAAGTTAAAGAAACCTAAAAATGCTATGTGTAAGCAATGTCAACTAGGAAAAATGACTAAGTCTAGTTTCAAGAGTAAGACTCATACTTCAGAGGAAATTCTGGAATTAGTTCATACTGACCTCTGTGGTCCCATTAGAGAGAAAAGTTACTATGGACCTAGCTATTTCATTCTGTTTGTTGATGATTATTCTAGGATGATGATTGGGATGTTTCTTAAGAAAAAATATGATGCATTCCAGTTATTTAATTGGTACTTGGAAAAAGTTGAAAAGGAGACAGGTAAAAGTTTGAAATGTTTGAGATCTGACAGAGGAGGCAAGTTTACTTCCAATGAGTTTAATAGTTTTTGAAATGACTGAGGCATAAAAAGACAGATGTCCACACCCAGGACACCACCACAAAATGGTATTGCTGAATGTAGAAATAGATCTATCATGGACTGTGCAAGAACACTAATGATGGAGAAAAATGTTGCACAAAAGTATTGGAAAGAAGCTTTAAGTACTGCAGTCTATACCCAGAATAGAGTACAAGTCAGGAAAGGTACTAATGCTACACCTTGTGAACTCTGGTATGGATATGAACCTAGTGTAAGATATTTCAAAGTTTTTGGAAGCAAATGTTTTATACTATAGGACAACAGAAATGGAAAACTTGATGCTAAAGGAGAGGAAGATATATTCCTTGGATATTCAACTAAAAGAAAAGAATACAAGTGTTTGAATTCTAATACTAACAAAGTTGTGGAAAGTGAAAATATTAGAATTGATGAATATGCAAAAAGAAATGAAGCTAAAAGTACACAAGAACCTGAAAGTTACAAGTCATTTGTCTATCTAGATGAGGAAGATTCTAATACATTACCTAAACCTGTGACTGAGGCTGCCGAGCAAAAGGTAGCACCTGTCGAGTCACAGAATGGAGTTGCCAAGCAATAGGAGGTGAATGATGAGCTATCTGATGGAGATGCTGAGTCACAGAATCAACCTACATTGAATGAGAACAATGAATCTGAAGTAAAACATGAACCTACTCTAGTAAAGTATGTGAGGAGGCACCACAATCCTGATCAAATCATTGGATTGAAGGATTCTATAGTTATGACACGAAGTAAGTTGAGAGATGGTACATATTTGTTATGTGATTTTGAGCCTAAAACATTAAAAGATGCTTTAGAAAATGAAGACTGGATACAAGCCATGAATGATGAAATTGAACAAATTGAAAAGAACAAGACTTGGACACTTATACCTAGGCCGAATGACAAAAATGTAATTGGTACTAAGTGAGTATTCAAAAATAAGCTGAATGAACATGGAGAAGTGACAAGAAACAAAGCTAGACTAGTATGCAAGGGTTATGCACAAGAGGAAGGAATTGACTATGGTGAAACATTTGCCCCAGTTGCAAGATTGGAAGGAGTCAAAATTTTACTTGCATATGCAGCCTACAGGGGTTTTAAAGTTTATCAGATGGATGTGAAGTCTTCATTCCTCAATGGTATATTGGAAGAAGAAGTGTACATTGAACAAGCTGATGGTTTTTTTTACCCAAACAAGAGGATTATGGTTTGCATATTGCACAAGGCACTTTATGGACTGAAGAAAGCGCCAAGAGCATGGTATGAGAGATTAAACAATTATCTGATAAAGATTGGATTTGCAAGAACTAATGACAACAACAACCTATATTTGAAGACAGAGCAAAGTAAAGGTACTTTATTAGCTGAAATTTTTGTAGATGACATTATATTTTGTGGAAAAGATGTGTTATGCCAAACATTTGCAAAAGAGATGCAAACTGAATTTGAGATTTCTATGTTTGGTGAGATTAAATTGTTTGTTATCTTACAAATATATCAAATGAAGAATGGTATCTATAACACTCAATATAAATATGTCAAGGAGATACTGAAAACTTTTGGAATGGAAGAGTCAAAACCAGTGAGTACACCCATGGCTACTAGATAGAAGTTGACAAAGGATGATGATACTAAAGAAGTCAATCAAACCCTCTACAGATAAATGATTTGAAAGCTGCAATATGTTGTACATAGTAGACCTGATATTGCCCTGGCTATTGGAATTATTGCTAGGTTTTCTACTAATCCCAAGGAAACTCACATGATGGCAATGAAATAGATTCTGAGATATTTGAAAGGAACTGATGACTATGGCCTATATTACATAAAGAATGGCAAGTTTGAGCTTAGAGTTTACACTGACTCTGATTGGGATGGTAATGTTGATGACAGGAAAAGCAACACATGAGGAGCATTTCTTTTGGGAAAAAGATTGATTTCATGGACAAGCAAGAAACAAAATTACACCTCACAATCTACAGCTAAAGATGAGTATGTGGCAATAGTAGTCAATTGTTCTAATATTGTGTGGTTGAAGATACTACTGAAAGGTATGAAAGAAGAGATCACAGAACTAGTTTCCATATATTGTGATAACATGAGTGCCATCAATATTTCTAAGATCCCTATTATGCACTCTAAGAAAAATAATATAGCTATCAAGTATCATTACTTGAGGGAGCTAGTTTAGAAGAAGGAAGTGAGACTAGATTATGTGAACACTAATGAATAGTTAGTAGACATATTGACAAAAGCACTACCCAAAGATGCTCATGAGTATCTACGAGGTAAATTGGGGGTGATTCCCCTAACTAAAGCTAATTAAGTTACGTATGGAACTATTGCATCAAATGTTATATTTAGAATATTTGACACATTGATGTACAGGCAGTCACACTTTGGGAAGCTGCCTAAAGCTGTGAAGTTGAACAAGAACAGAAAACAAGATCAGTCATAAAACAAGATGATAGGAACAACATGATATAGAGTTATGAATAGGAGAATCTACATGATAAAGGTGTCAATGTCTGTGGCATTGTTGTCAAAGAGGGAGAATTTTACTGAAAAAGGTAGAATTCACTACTTAGAGAAAAAGAGATTGATGAACAGAAATAGAAAGACATCAGTGTGATCACAGACACAAAGGGAGAAAAGTTTTGCAAGATGAGAATCATAATGAAGCTAAATACATTAATGAATATTTTTTCGTATCAAGGAACACAGGTGACTTTTTGGATTGTATGGTAACTATGCTTGTTAAATTATTGTTTTAAATGTTTAGTATTTGTCATCAATACCAAAGAGGGAGATTGTTGGAAAGTTATAATGCAAACAATGGTTGTTTTGTCATTGATGTCAAACCTTAACTAGTGAGACTATTGCTATCTATTTGAGTACCATATCTATTGATTGATGAAGAATATTTAACAAGAAGACCAAATGGAATGGTTGAGTTAAGGCAAATAACAAGGGTACTTGATCAGTTGGCACATTGGCAAAGCAATGTGTTGTTTATCTTTTGATGACAGTTTTACTGGTTGGTTTGTGCCAAGCATAATTTCTAGTGATGACCGAGCACCAGTAAAATTCTTGAGCAAGTTCAGTGTTTGCCGAGTGAGAACACAATGGTGGCCGAGCGCCAGTATTTTGATTAATGAAGAGATTTAAGATCTCTGGCTAACATAGTAAATTTTATTGAGATATGTAAAGTGAATTAAAGATTGATCCACATTATTTAATGCATGGGTAACCACAATTAGTGTATGGATTCAAGATTTAATTAAAGACTACTTTGGAGAAGTAAATGGTAATGTATTGATGGGATGATCTGTTGGATCTGACCTAACCTAAGATCTACAATCTTGATTAAGTGGCAAATATTTATCTAACCTAGATGAAGAGGTATAAGATAACCTTAAGGGGTTATTCATGTATGTAATGTGTGCTTGTGTGTATGCAAGAAGATTGCATAGTTAATTTACTGATTGGCATGACCTAGTAGAGAAGGCTGAACAGAGAAGTAGAGAATTGCATGAAAGATTGATTGATGGATTTCCAAGCAGATCTAGAGTTTGAGATGAGAATGGAGGCCACTCAGTAAGTTAGCATTAGAGTTGAAATTGGATCTGGATTTGCAAAGTAATTTGTATCCATCAGATCACAACTACTGATTACTTTCTAACCATTGTATCAGTCAAAATCCTTTAACAAGGTTGACCTAACAGTCATTGTGTAAATCCTCTAAACAATGTGATATTTAAGTGGAATGTTCTAAGTCCTCTAACAAGGCCACTCCTAACAAGGTGATTAAATCCTTTAACCAGGTCACATTTAGCAATGTGTTTTGTATCCTTTAACAGGGTTGGCTCCTAACAGAGCTCACTTCAGAAGAGTGAAAACTTGGTAGCATGTTACTGGTGGTTTTTCCCAAATTGAATTTCCACGTTAAATACTTGTGTTAACTTGTGTGAATGTTTATGGTTTTTTTTACTGTTAAGATTCTGCAGGCTAATTACATCTAAACAATACACTTTATGTTTAAGTTTTTGACATATGCTACTACTGCCGAGTAGATTTGAGTTGTTTAAATTGCTGCAAAGTTTTAAGTGGTACATATAGACCCGAGGATAACTAATTCACCCCTCCCCTCTTAGTTATTCTAAATTAATTCTAACACTTAGGATTCTCCTTTAGGATGAGATCCCGCACTTGGAATTGAAGTGGTTTAGCCTTTTTTTTGTATCCTTTGGACATGTGTGCTTGGTACACCTTCAAATGATTGAATGCTTGTTGCTTGCACTTATCAAGTAGGTCTAAATAATTCACCCTATCTATGTGGTACTTCTCATCCGTTACAAGACTGTGTAAAGATATCTGCAAAGATGGGATTTCAACCTCAATAGGTAGTACTACTTCAACACCATAGGCTAGGGAAAATGGCGTGGCTCTAGTTCATGTTCTGATGCTTGTTTTGTAGGCCCATAGTACTAGATTCAGTTGTAGATGGGAGTCTCTGCCAGACTTACTTACAGTGCGGTGTAGGATTTTGAGAATATTCTTATTAGATGCCTCAGCTTGTCCATTACCTTGAGGGTAATAGATTGAGGAGTAGTGTTAAGTAATGCGGAACTATTCACAAAGGTCATCAATGTCTTGGTTTTTAAATTGGCCCCCATTGTCTGTTACAGTTGATGAGGGTATCTCATATCTATAGATAATGTAGTTTAGAATTAACATAGCCACCTGTTTGCCAGTGGCTTTGATTAGCGGCACAGCCTCAACCCACTTTGTGAAATACTCTGTGGCCATAATGATGAACTTGTGTCCATTTGAAGAATTGGGATATATTTGTCCAACCAAGTCAAAGGCCCATTGCTAAAATGGCCAATGTGTAATGAAAGGTATAAGTTCTCTGGCAGGAGCATGGATGAGATTTCCATGTGTCTGGCATTTATGACATGTTTTGGAAAATTGAATATCATCTTTTTCCATTGTAGGCTAGTAATATCCTACTCTAAGTAGTTTATTTGCTAGCGAAAAGTCGTTTGAATTTAATCCACATACACCTTTGTGGACTTCTTTTAATGTGCAATTTGACTCTTCAAGTTCTAAAAATCTAAGAAGTGTAACATTGAGACCTTGTTGATATAAGTTATTAGTTATGAGGACATCACGTGATGATGTCCTAATCAAGGCTCTTTTCTCATTTATGGATAGATGGTTGGGGATAGTTTGGTTAGTGAGGTAAGCAATGATATTAGCATAACGAGATTGGTCTGGGGTGTTCAAAGCATAGACTACTTGGTATTCAGGGGTATCAAAGGAAGGATAGGATAGTTCTTCCACCAAGAAGTCATATCAGAATTGATTTTCCTCCAGTTGTAACATGGACGCCAATGTAGCCATAGAATCTGCAGCTTTGTTCTGTATTTTGGGTATCTGCTGGAATGTGATGAAGACAAAGTATTTCTTCAAGTCATCAACCAGTTGTTTGTAGGGTGTCAAATTCTCATCTTTTGTCTAATAAACTCCATTGACTTGATTGATAATAAGTTGGGAGTCACCATACACGTGTAACTCTACAATCTTCCACTCCATAGCAAGTTTAAGACCATTTACCAATGCATCATATTTAGAAATGTTGTTTGTGCATGGAAACATCAATTTGTAAGACTTGGGTATCTTGTAGCCTTGAGGAGTTATGAAGAGAACCCTTTCTCCAGAGCCTTTTTGCATGAAAGAATCATCAAAGTACATCTTCCATGGATACTCAGTCAAATGCATAATTGTCTCATCAAGGAACTCAGTCCTTAAAGGTTCGTCATCTTGGAGTGGTGAATCAGCCAATTGATCTATGAGGAATTGTCCTTTAATAGCCCTCTTGTCTACATGCTCAATGTCAAATTCATTTAGAATGAGGACCCACTTTTCTAGCCGTCTTGTAAATGCTATTTTTCTCAAAAGGTACTTTAGAGGATCGATCTTAGCAATGAGCCCTACTGTATGCGAGAGCATGTAATGCCTCAATTTTTGTGATGCAAACATGACTACTAAGCATGCATTTTCAATAATGTTATAATTGAGTTCATAGGCCACTAGTGTTCTACTGATGTAGTAGATAACTCTTTCTTTCTTAGTTTCATCCTCTTATGTGAGAAGTACTCCTAGTGATGTACCTGTAGCTAAAATATAGAATAGGAGTAGCTAGGTACTCTTTTAATTTTCTAAATTTGGCTTCACAGTGTTCATCCCATTTGAAGGTGACCACTTTATGTAGCAATTTTGTAAAGGGTTGCGCTCTATCTGCAAGTTGTGACATGAAACTTCTGATTGATTGAAGTCCCCCCTGTAACATCCTCATTTGACTAATGTTGCATGGAGGAGTCATCTCTAGAATAGCTTTGAATTTTGCAGGATCTACCTCAATTCCCTTTGCTGAAACAATGAAACCTAAGAGCTTTCCTGATTGGACCCCAAAGGCACACTTCTTTGGATTTAGCCTAAGTTGAAATTTCTCCATACGATCCAATAGCTTTCTCAAATCATCAATATGAGTGCTCCTTTCTTTGGATTTAGCTAAGGTGTCATCCACATAATCCTCCATGTTTTTATGCTTGATATCATGGAATATAGTAGTCATTGTTCTTTGATATGTAGCACCAACATTCTTTAACCAAAATGGCATGACGTTCTAGCGAAAGGTACCCCATGCACATGTAAATGCGATCTTCTGTTGATCTTCAAGGGCAATTTTTATCTGATTATAGCCTGAGAAGCCATCGATTAGTAAATACATTTGGTAGCCTACTGTGAGGTCTATGATCATATCAATATTAGGAAGGGGGAAGTCATCCTTAGGGCATGCCTTGTTTAAGTCTCTAAATTCTATACAGATCTTGATAGATTTATCAGATTTAGACACTGGGACCACATTGGAGATCCACCCCGAGTAAGAAATGACTTTGATAAATCCATCATTCAACAATTTCTCTAGCTCCACCCTTACTAGAAATGCAACATGAGGATGTATATTTCTAAGTTTTTGTTTCACGGGCTTGATCCTAGGAGCTATAGATAAGTGGTGCATGATTAAACTAGGATCTAGTCTAGGCATATTTGTATAAGACCATGCAAAGTTGATCTTTTTCTCTTTCGGGAACTTGGTGAACTGTGTCTTCTCCTCTTCTGACAAAGATTGTGCTAGGTGCACTATTTGAGGAACTTCAGTTGTGCCCAAATTAACTAGCTATGTTGGTTCTATCAGAACTGAAGACCTTTCTTGAAAGTGCTTAGGGAGGATATCAATAATCTCATCCTTTGGCGCCTTTAAGAGGTTTTCACCATTGGATACGTATTTTGTTTTTACTATTTTAGGATCTGACACTGCCATAACGTGTTTTTCACCATCAATTCCCTTTTTATTTTTATTTTTCAATTTTTGACTGAGAAAATTGATATCCTCCTATGACATGTTCATGCTACTTGCATTGGTGAAAGAAGGGTAGGGTTCACAAGTGTTTATATAGCAAGCCAATGTGTAGTCATTGGGAAAGTCAAGGATAGGAGAAGGATCTGTATTAGTCCAATCAATTAGGTCTAGGTTTATCAAAGACAAGGAATCAGACTCTAGGAAGGACAACATTGTGTTAGCATCATGACTATTAACTGACATGACATGTCATGTTAAATTAAGTTCTTCAATTTTTAGATCAATAAGAGTTAAATCATTATTAAAAGGGTCATTGCTAGTTATATGTGGACCAAACTCTAGTGACTCGTGAGTAAAAATTTCATCATCATCTCTTCATAAAAGGAGGCTTCTTTCTTATCGCCTCTGAAGTTCTTCTAGACTTATGAGAATACCAGTCTCTTCATCAATGATTGGGGGAAGGAACTCTTCCTCTGCTTCAGGAATATCACTATTGTTGAGAGTAGTGTTAGAATGTTCATTGGGTGCTGATGGAGCTACAAACATGTGAATCACATCTATATCAATTTCCTTTGTGGCAATAGAGAGCTCATCCCATTCATAATCATGAGAGTTTGTTACTTCATCATAAGACTTGTTTAAGAATTCTACAATAGTTATCTGATGTACTCAGTTAGCCACCTATGGATCAAAGTGTGGTAAATCAAGGACATGTGTGATTGTGACTAACTACCCCCAGTTAGGATGTAAATCATGTTGTTGGGGTGTACTCTTTGTAGCCATTTCTATCAATGGTACCTCTAGATCATCTTCTCTTGTGTCTCCTACCTCTTGAATAGGAGCCTGTGGTAACAAAGGGGTGCAAAGATCTTGTGGTACCTCAAAGCTTGGTACATAGCACTCTCCTTGATAGTTTGGATTCTCCATGCCAACATGCAATAATCTTTCATAGGACCATAGCTCTAGTTCTATCTCCTCTATTTCATCACTCCCTTTGTCAAGGATCGGACTATCTTTTGAAGCAGGTTTGTCAGATTCAATATTAAAACCTAGTCCTATTTTGTCTATGATATTCCTGAACTCCATGTGTATAGGTTCAATACATCCTCTTCCAATGTCTCTTAGAGGTCCTTTTCCTTTGTATCCCATTTGCTTGAGGAGGTATTATCCTTTACCATACTATTCCAGGGATATTTCCACATGTTTGACCTCATCTTCCGTCAGTTCTCCTTTGTAAATCCAGTCCAAGACTGCCTGTTCTTCTGTGTTATCTAAAGAAGATGTGGATGCCTTTACCATGCCAACTACTTTGTGGATTTCTGGCTCCTTGGATGCAGTAGGTGTGAATGTCAAGGAAGGTTTTCCATAGGATCTAGTGACACTGGAAGTTCTGTCAGTGATGAAGTCATGTCTAGCTTGTATTCTCCCATATCTATTTTTTTCAAGTTTTAAGGTTTTACCAAAACCCTTCATAACCATGTCCTTGGTAGTCTCAGGAGATATCTCATCCAAAGCTTCTTTGTTATGTAGAATCATACTACCTGCTTTGATATTGTTGCAAGTATAATTAGCATCTACAGGAATTGTCATTTCCACCCCATTATATCATAACTTGATACACTGGTGGTAAGTAGATGACACAGCTTGCATTTTGTGAATCCATGGTCACCCCAATAGGATATTGCAGGCCAGGGGTAGATCTAGAACTTGAAAAATGACATTCCTTTCAAATGGTCTGACTCTGATGGGTAGAATAATAAGACCTTTAAAGGATCTTTCTTCCTCATCATAAGCTTTGATAGTTATTTTGCTTCTAGATTCAATGGTCTGTTCTAAGAGACCCAGTTTCCTAATTAGATTAAGTGTACAAATATTCAATCATGTGCCTCCATCTATCAATACGCATCTAACACAGGCTTTATGAATGAGGACTTCAATATGGAGGGGCTGATTATGTGGATGTGTCAAATATTTATCATCCTCTTCAGAAAGGGAGAGATAATGTGGTGCTGATATGTGATTGATCATTTCTTGAAATTTGTCTATATCAAGGTCCTTTGGTATATTTGTGGCATGTAGGGCTTGTTCAAGAATTTCCCTATGCACTGTGGAGATTTTAAGCAACTCAAAAATGGAAATTTTAGTAGAGGTTCGTTGTAATTGGTCCACCAAGTCATACTTCACTGCAGGAATAGTAACTATGTGTTTCACTACTGGTTTAGGGATAGTAAAAATAGGAACCTTAGATGTTGATGTTGGTTTTGAGTTGGAAATGGGTCCTTTTATCGTGAATTTTTCTTGGCTTCTAGTCACCACATTCGATTGGAAAGAAACACCTTTGATTGTGACCACATTAATTGATTTAGTTTTAATGTGTAGCATATTGATCACATTATCATTAATGGAGTAAGTGTAGTTTACTTAATTACCTTTCCCTTTAGACGCTTCTCCCTTCCTGTAGTTAGGTTATGGATTGTTGAATCCTGTATGATCTTCATTGGTAGTGTGTCCCTCTACTTTGATCTTTCCTCCTTCAATGAGGTCTTGAATAACATGTTTAAGCTTAACGAAATTGTTAGTCTTGTGTCCTTTGTTTTTCTGAAAGACACAATAAGAATTATCATCCCACCACCTTGGTTTGACTGTTGGTTCCCATGGTTTGGAATCCAAGATTGTGGGAACTTTGTTGTCTATTAGTGTCTTCAAAATAGTATCGAGTGGTTCTCCCAAAGGAGTGATTGTTCTGTGAGGTTTTGAAGTCCATGTCAGACCTTTTCTAGTATCATTGTTTGCTTTGGGTATGGAGGCCATTACCTTGGTATCTTTTCTTGCTTGCATGCTATTAGTCAGATTGAATAATTTAGGTTTAGGACCAACATTGGATGTGTCTACTACACCATCATTGACAACATTTTTGTTTTTCTTCCATCATTTAGGTTCTGAGTTGGAATTGTTAGATTTGTTTTCACTTTGAAGAATGATCTCCCCCTTCTTGACCATAAATTCTTCAATAAGGAGGGCATTCTTAATCATCCTGTCAAAGCTAGGGGAATCTTGCATTTGCAATGCGTATTTTAACTCAGATACTAAGTTATTGACAAAGATTTCCATCTTCTCAGATTCGGGAATGGCTCTTTAATATCGTTCAAATATTTTTCTCCACATTTGTAGAAAGTGGGTAAAGGATTCACCAGTCTTTTGTTTAGTGTTGCATAGATCCATCATAGTCATGTCATGCTGGATATTATAGGAGTAATGTTGGATAAACTATTGAATCAACTCCTCAAAATTTTTGACCTTAGGTGTAAGCTTTGAGAACCACTCCATGGCGTTGCCTCCTAGACTTCTAGGAAAAATCCGCATGAGGTATGTAGGTTCATGCATGTATTCTATGCTAACAGAACAAAATTCTCTAACATGGTCATGTGGGTTGGTCTCTCTCGTATACTTTTCATATTTTGGCCATGCCACGTTGGGAGGGAATGGAACCATAGTGATACTCTTGTGATACTCTTGTTTTGGGTTTAGCCTTCTCTTTCTTGAGAGTCACAAGTTCTGTTTGCATTAAGGTAAGGTGTTTGGCGAGAATAGAAATAGGAGTTGGTATCTCCTTTTCTTTTAGTTGTTCCACATCATAATCCTTGGGTAATTTTATGCCAGTGGATGCTAAATGGAGGAAGTATTTCTCTTTATCCTCATCAATTATCTTTCCTAGTATCTTTTTGAACCTCTTTCTCTATTTGAGTTTATCGTACTCTTCTTCAGTGATTTCTTCCTCACTGCCTGATTAAAATAGAGGATGTTCAAATGTGGGTTCTTCTTCTTCATCAATATCTTCGTGCTTTGGTTTTTTTCTATTGTCATATTCATCAAAATCCTCACTCCATCCACAAGTGGTCCTATCCATTTTTGGAGAGTCTAGATCGAGTAGAGAACTATGAGATGTTTCTCCTTGAAAGTGTGGTGATTTAGGAGGTATTTTTGATGCTTTAGACATGTACTTGTTTCATCTTGTGTTAACCATGTGTTTGTATCTCAACTTCATCAAAGTTTCTTGACAGTGTCAGGTAGTATCCCGAATCATTCAAGTGAGTGTGTATAGGTAGATGTATAATTTGTATCTTGGTGAAATTAAATTATTCTAGTGTAAGAGGGTTAGAATTCCTTGATAGTGAGCTGGGAACCAAGTTGTTGTAAGAACTGGATAGACCAAACGTATTGAAACAGATTGTGATAAACTAACAGGACATGCAAGGTAGACATTTGAAAAAGTGTGTTGACACATCAACAGGGAGACCAGAAAAGACAACCAGGATATACTAAAGAGCCAAAAGGGTACCCAAATCAACTAAATTTTCCTGAGAAACTATTCTGCAAGTCTCCACTATCCTAGATACAAGCTCCTAGATGTGAGCCAAGAAATATAGTATATGAGCTAATGATGACCCTAGATGTGAGTTGGAACCGTTGATGTGATGATGTGCTGACCAGATGTGAGCCAAGATACTAGATGCAAGCGAGGATACCAAATACAAGCCAGAAAATTCAGGATGCAATTTTCTGATGCCTCTATCAGATTTTCTCAGTTTTGAAAATTTTTTCTTGGAAGTACGTGAAGTTTGTTAGACTGCAGATTGCGTTATGAGATGTGTCAGTGGGTGAAAAACACATGTGCAAACCCAGTATTGAAATTTTTTGTTTGTTTGAAGGTGTTATCTTTTTAATGATTTTCAGTTACATCAGGCATTGTTGTATTGTTAAAGGGTGAACAAACACATCTTTAGGCCCTATTTTCTAGGTGGAGGATGAAAATCATTGCTCGTTAACTTAGGTACGCTCTCAAATGATAATCATAATACAACCATCACCAAGCATGCAATGGCTCCAATCATGATGATCTATTAGCCGAATCCAAATGTAAGTGAGGGCACAATATGATGAGTGTCTTGGGGCAATTAATTTTTTCCTTGCACAAGGATTATCACCCTTTCATGGGTGAATCAAGAATTCTTGCAGTTTAAGTGTTTTCTATGATTAGGCAATCCGTTCAAAACCATCCCCCATAGAATTGCACAAGGCAAAATTGAGGCATATAGCCCTATGAGTACTCAAATATGTGTAGTCTCCCAAGCAAGATTTAAGTGCCTCCGCTCTACACATACCCAAGCATGTTTAAGGAATGATGTCCAAATTCTTGGAACAAAACTGATTCTGTCTTTCGAGGCTTTAGCCTATGAGGAAGAAACTATTTATAGTGAGTTGGAAGGATTTGTGTAAAACCTGTCCTCACTTGGGTAGTTCCTGGGAGATTTTTTCCTCAACTGGAAGGCCCTCTACTATTAAATAAGCATACAAAGGATTGGCGAGTGTCAGACGTCTAAATTTCTGATTCCTCCAAAGAAGAAGAGCATACTCTCCTAATCCATGCCATTTTCTCCCAAAACAAAGTAAATCAAACAATTCATTCCCTCAAGAAATGTTGTGCTCGATTTAAGATGTTCCTATTTTAGGGAAAACATAATGCTTGAAACTAAATTTGTGTTGTTCAAATTTTGCAATATTTAAATGATCCAAAATGAATTTTAAATGATGAGATTGCTTGTTCATTCACCCCCAAATCCCTCCATAAGTGTTTAACCAATGTTTGATTTTCTGATTTTCCTCAAGAGGAAAAGAGCATAATAATCTAGTTGACTTGACACGTATTGAGAAAATGGTGTTAAGTTTGAAAGATTTGAAAAGGGGGTTAGTATTAAAATTAGTTGAAGATACTTGCAACTACACACATTAGTATTATCTTCTTATTTCCTTCTCAGAAACCTGCAAGCACTTTTTTAGGTTGTCAAAATGCCAACATGACCATTGGTTAGGATGTTAGGGTTAGGAAATGAAATCCACAAAAAAATTGACCAGATGTGATCCAAGAAATGCAGTAAATGATACAGAAAACCAAATACGACCTTGTATTACCAAATGTGATCTTCGAGTTACACGATATGACCCAGAACCAAAAATGATCTGGGAAATCCCAGATGCGAGCCTCGATTTTTATAGTATAAGGGCGTATCCCATATGCGATCTTATGCCACTAGAAACAACTCTGGACCTGGAAACTAGGATTATAGATTAGTGAAAAATGGAGTTAAATTGAGGCTAAATCCATAATCAAGCCTCGCGACGGGCGCTATAAATGTGTGTGTGAAATAGTGCATCTGTTACCTGCAACACAACACTTCAATAGGTCATTATATTAGTGGAAAACATGGTTAGATGAGCATATAAAGCACTAAAATCAACCTATTTCTTTCTAAATAAGAGGAGTATGATAAGCAACATAACAGCCCTCAGATTATGCTACTATCAGTGACATATACGACTTAGCATGAAAGATTTGAGTTAAAACAAACTATTTAATCATTAAGGAGTGCATATTAACTCTATAAATGAAGATAACAACAATGCCTAAACATGAATTTTAAATATATTCATTCAAAAATAGGAATATTAATTATTTAAGATTTTTATTGCTTTAGATAATTAATTAGGACTATAGCCAATTAATTAGATTAATTTAGGCTAGAAGATAGGCTTTGCAAGTGATTTGATATAATAGGGATTTGTTTAATTCCTCTTAAATTAATTACCTTAGCCATGTTTGTTTTGAATTTATTAGAATTAAATTGATTTGATTTGATTGGCTTAGGTGATTAATAAAATTTAGTGATTAGATCACTTAGGAGATTAAATTTGATTTGAATGAATTATGCCAGCCGATTGAAGAGTTGTCTCAACATAATTGGGGGTATGATCACACTTAGGGAAAATAGGGTCTTTGGTCAGAGTAGACCAAATCCAGGTGGTTACATTATCTGCCTCAGATACACAATGTGGGATAGAATCTAACAAAGAATTAGAAAAATGAACTTGTTTCTTGGTTAGAAAATTTGAGAAGAAGGAAACACCCTCATCAACAATGTCATTTTCATCTTCTAATTTCCCACTAGAGGATTCAATGTAAACAATTTTTTTATGACATCTAAGCTTAGTAGAAGCATGAAAAAACTTTGTGTTTCTATCCCCATCTGCAAGACAAGTTTACCTTTCTATTTCCAATAAATCTCTTCTCTAATAATTACTGCCTCTAGAGCACATCTAAGATGCTTTTCTAGTGCAAAAGATTGGACATCCATTCCATTGTGAATAATAAAGTCATTAACTATGGCCAATTTTGACTGCAATTAATTTTTGTTGCTTTAATATAAAAAAATCACCTTTTAAATATTTACACAAAATCTAACATTAACTAACATTGAATTTTATAATATATAAAAAATTATAACTTATAATTGCAACACATAAATTTAAAATTCATAAACACATTTGTTATATTCACAACAAAATACTACATTTTGAGGTGTGTGTGTGTGTGTGTGTGTGTGTGTGTGTGTGTGTGTGTGTGTGTGTGTGTGTGTGTGTGTGTATGTCTATATATATATATATCTAATTTCATATTATTAAAAATTATTATTATTTCTTAACTTAAACTATCAACTTTTAAATTTACTCAAAATTCAACATTTATATACAATTTCAACACTAATTGACCTCATCCACAAAAGAGAGAGCTATAAAAAATAGGTAATGATACTCTGAATTTTAGTGAGACTATATATATACAATATTATATATTATAATTATAATATAAATTAGGCCTAATTTGACAGTCACCCTTACCTCTAGTATGATGTTTTTACGATGCTTTGGTCATTTTATTGCCTTTCATTTTACGTTTTAAGAAAAATAATCATTACCATTCTCAAGAGACTCATATTCCATGATATTGTTGTGCAGGTTATAGTTCAGATCAAAATCAATAAAAAGAAGTTGGAAGACTTGTTTAAGAATAGGATGGTCAGGCTTGGTGTTTGGGAGGTGTCACATGGTTACACCTCGACTAAAGAATCAGAGGAGCTGGCACCATTTAGAGCTTCCCTACACAACTTCATGGTAGAGGTTCAAGGGCTTAACAATGATGACAGACCTATCATCAATGTTGTCCCCATATTAGCAGTTCCAGGCCCCAGGATTCCAGTAGCAGTGCGCCTGACACACCCATACAAACAACATATTAGGAAGGATGAGGTGTTGAAATGGATGGAAGGAACACTTTCCTGGGTCACTTGGGTACCCTATAGAGATGAAGATTTTGATTAAATGTATCTCCTTGATAGTAATTTGATATAATGTTGGCTACCTTTTTTGTATAATTCACTTCCGTAAACTGTGGTAGATCTAGGATATTTTCTATTCCAGATATAGTAGTGAGGTGTAGCTGGAAGTATGTATTAACTGTATATGTTTCTGGTTCTCATTTTGGTAATTAGCATGAGCTAGACACCTGTATGTAACCATTGTTATGATATCAATACAATCATATATCTTTAATAGAAATTTTTTTTTTTTATCAATTTAATTAGTAATACATATTAAATATAATACATAAATTAAAATTTGTAAAAGTGACTTAAGTCACAAAAAGATTTTTATTAAGAATAAAAAAGAGTTTATATCTATAAACACCTGATGAAACAAAGGGTGATATGGTGCATGAATTCCAACTAGAAAATGAAGCAATGAAACCCACAAAGTAGCCATAGAAGACCACCCACAAACCCCCATACACGATAACATGAAAATAAGTGAAAAAAGCCAGAGTATGACATGGTATACAATAACATCTCAGTGAGATGAAGAAGGCTGGACAATAGATGAGCCAAAGATTTTATATGAAGATGATGTAATAACATTCTCCATATCATCCAATTAAATGAGGCTTGAGGTGTTGCTTGAGATGACCATTTCCAAAGGAAGAGAGAACCCATTAGTGGGAGAAACCATCTGAAAAGGATAAATATCAAGAAGATTAGTCCCACCGTAGCCATCACAATGTCCCAAAATACCATGTGAATTTCCAGGTATCTATCAAGAGTAGTAGACACAAGCTGATAGTCTATTTCTTGAATAAGCATCCAAAATTCCTTTATTGGCTCATTAAACCTTCCTTCTTGAAAACCAAACCTAACCACAACAAGAAAATCTCAAAGATTCTTGTTTTTTTTTTAATCTCAAAGATTCTTGTTAGCCAAAAACTGTGAAAAACTTATAAAACCTCAAATTGGAAAATAGACAACATCCAACTTGTGACAGTTCAACAAATAAATTCCCCAAATTCAATGAGAAGACAATAATTCAAGTGAAGATGAATCATGAATTCAAAAAGAACATCATGTATACCCTCACCAATGTATAAATCATGACATTACCAATTCAAATATTTAATATTCAACAAGGAGGGTAGAGCATCCACCATAACATATCATAGGATAGCATCAAGACAATAATGGTGCTATTATAAGATCATCAAACACACAAAAACCAACACCCATATTGGATTTATTCATGGATATATGAAACTCATTAAGAAATTTCCAAATTCAATGAGATGACAATAATTTTAGTGAAGATGAATCATCAATTCAAAAACCACATCATATATACCATCACCGATGCATAAATCAAGACATTACCAATTCAAATACCTGATATCACCAAGGATGATAGTATCTCCAAAAATATAGTGATCCATGAAAACAAAAACCATGTAATTATCACCTACTACTAGGATCCCAATTTGAAATACGTGAAATGAAATATATGTCAATGGATCACATATGAGTATATGTCACTACAAAGAGATGGAAACTACCAATGTGAGATATTAACATGTAAACCACAACATCTACCCTAGGATGGGATAAACCAATAATAGGGGCCAATGACATGTAACTAAATTCAATAAAATAAATGGGTAATAGAAAAATACTATATTATAGAAATCACATCATTTAAAGGGAGTTAATGGACGAACCATTTCATTATGGCTTGACCAAACAATAAGGTATCATCCAAAAAAGGTTGTGTATATAAGATTCTTCAAATTTACCAATCTTGACCCCCTTCCAAATCCCTAAATGATTATCTAATATGATAGCATGACTTAAACCCTCAACCATATTGATGAAAAGGAAGGGGGAGAAGGGACCTCCTTTCCTAATGCCCCTAGAAGCTTCAAAAAAACCATAGGTGGATCCATTTACTAGCATGGAGAATCTAGGATAGGAGACATAGACCTCAATCCATTTGATCTGAGATTTAGAAAATCAAAACCTATCTAAGATGAAGAAAAAAGATTCCCAATTAACCCTATTATAGGCCTTCATCATGTCTAGTTTCAAAGCTATGGCTGAATTTATTTCTAAGGCTATTGAATGGATAAATTCATGCACAAGAATAGCTCCATCAGAGGTCTCCCTCCTAGGAACTAAACCTCCTTGTTCCCCTAAGATAATTTTTGGAACATATTCTTTTCTTAACACATGGAAATTGCTTTAGTAAATATTTTGTATAGAGTATTGCAAAGGAGTATAGGTCTAAAATCTACAAATGGATTAGGATTATTAAGATTTATATAAACAAAAATCTAGGTATTATTTAATATTTTTGAAATTACTCAATTTCTCCTAGATTCCTCTAAAGCTAGAAGGAAGTCTTTACCAATAAAACCCCAACACTTTTGATAAAAAGGAATAATTAGCTCATTTGGGCTAGGAGTCTTGTTAGGTTCCATTGAAAACACTAATTTAAAAGCATCCACAAGAATCTTGTTATCCATATCTAAAACAAAAGTGATAATGGCCCCTAAAAAGACTCCATATGAGAAATAGGCCCAAAAGTCAATAAATTCTTGAAAAAAATGATAGCTTCCAAAGAAATGTCTTTCTCATTGTCAAGTTGGCTATTTTCAAAGTTTATGAAGACTATCCTATTTTTTTGTCTCCTAACCTTGGTTGAGGTATGAAAATTTTTAGTTTTCCTATCCCCATCAGTTAATAAAACCTCTATCGATTTATACTTCCAATAAATCTTCTCTTCTATATGTTACAAGTGTGGTTTCCCTTGCACCAAAAGATCATCCTATCAATTCTCATACAACCACTAGAATTATAGAATCCATAAGAGGCGGTTAGTCCCTTGTCATGAATTCCGAGGGGAGTGTTAACCATTTTTCCAACAATATCCCCCTCAACGTTACCCGAGGGGATTCCAACCTGTGACCAAGTTATGATACCACTTAATACAAGTGTGGTTGTCATTGTACCAAAATATTGACCTGTCAATGCTTGATACAACCACTAGAGTTATAGAATCCATATGAGTCAATTAGTCCATTATCATGAATCCCGAGGGGAGCGTTGACCATTTGGCCAACAATATAACCCTAAATTGGTAAAAAAATCAAAGTGGTTATATCAAGTCAACTTCATGGATAAATAAATAAAGCCATTAATTAATTAAATTAAATCCAATAGGGATTAATTAAACTATGTAACTAATGTAATTAATTAGTTATCTAGTTCAATTAAATAAATCTAATCCAAGCCATCTAATTACCCTTCATGGCTAATTTAATTAATTATTTGAATTAATTAATTCCTAAATTCTTTCAACATCCATTTTGGTACAAAAATAAATTAGCTAATGAGAAGAGAGGATTAGGAGCAAATGGATCACTCCAAGGTTTTTCTATCTTATCCACTCATTTAGCCTTTTCTATCCCAATCCTTCATTTTGTCATCTTGTCCCCCCTATTTGAAACACAACTCAACCTCTCTCATCTAATCATGGTTAAATAAATCTACGCCCTACCCTTGGGAAAATCATATAAATAGTGTGTATTTCTTAATTTAAATCACCACTTTACCATCAATTCACATCTACTCACACCGCTTTACATCCATTATCATTTGCATCACCATTATAGTCAAAACTTGCATCCATGTTTAGAGTAATTTAAATTGAATTTAGCATTGGAATAGCATAATTAGCATTCAATTAGGCATAATTAAGTATTATTTCATCATTTATCACTCTCATTTCAAGGAATGTCACTTTTGGATTGCTCATTTGCAACTAAGAGAATTCATTTAGTCTTCTTAGATAGGGAACCATGAAATGATTTCAAGGATTTCAAGTTTGATTGTTTAATTAGTATAGATCTTTAGCACTAACTTGATATTCTTTGATATAATATTTTATGTGGGTATTTAACTTACAAAAAGTGGTGCCCACGATGGGGATGATGCCTCAAACTAATGGATTTTGAAGTTTTTTTATCATTTAAAGTGAATTTGTGTTGCAGATTTGACATTTGTAGGTACAGGAGTGCATATACACAGAATTTCAACGTGTAATAAGAAAATTTCACCACATAACAATAAAATTTTGGTTTGTATCAAGAAAATTTCAACACGTAGGAGATAAAGTTCAGCATGTGCAAAGTTTCTTCTGTCTCTTGTCTAACTTTCTTTCAATTCTTGTAAATGAAACTTTTTTATGCCTGCCTAACTTTCTTTCAATGTGTATAAAATGCAACATTTATTTCAAAGCGTAGAAGATAAATAGTAGCATGTGTAATGTAAATTTTAGCGCGTACTAGATAAATAATAGTGTCTGTCAAGTTTTAAATGACGCCTACAAATTTTATTTTTAAAAGCATAAAATACAAAGAGATAATTCATTTTAAATATTTGCAGATGTCAAAACATACAAAGGTGAGGAAGTCTATGGTTTAGAATCTTGATTATTATAAGGAAAAGGAGGTAAAAAGGATTAAGAAACAAAAAAAATCAATTTATAATACAAATATTGTTAAAATTTTAGGTGATAATATTAAAGAGAATAGTCATTACATCGAAATGCTAAATTTGTATCAACCTTTCCATAATATTCCTATGATCAACTATAATGCTTCTCCTTTATAGATCTTTTCACAAATTTGGTTTTGAAATTCCTTGTGAAAATACTTGTGATTTTCTTCAATTTGGATTTTCTTGTTTTGGATTAACGTTTGTAAAAGGGATGCTTAGGAGCAGGAATGATCATTGAGGTACATATTGTAAAAAATAAAACATTCTAAAAAATATGCATAAGCTTTGAATAAGGTGCGTCTTAAAGCCTTTTGATTTCAAGTTATTTTCTTAACTCGTGACATTTCAACGTTTGAAATCTAGCCTAAATAGAAACCTATTATTGTTTGTCAAATGGGGTATAGGACATATGCTCTCATCTTTTAAAGATCATCAAAATGCCAAACATGCCAAATTTGAAAATAGAAAGAAAGGTTAAGAAATGAACAAACACTAAAATAAAGCCTCTTTTATTTGTGAATGAAAAGAATTAGGCCTATGCTCTCAACTTTTTATGTTTCTCAATATGTAAAACATGCTCTAATTCCATAGGTTAAAATAATTGGAAAGAACAAAATGTTCAATTGTGTTTGGAAGTGAAAAGTAATAGGGATATTCTCTCATCCTTCTTAGGCTGATAAAACTCCTAGACCCACTTGTCATTTCATTTTATTACTTTCATGAGCATGCTAGTTAAATTTGAAACTTAGAGGGCTCACCTCCCAAGACTTTCTTTAACATAGCCAGTGAGAGGGATAACCCAAAGTGGAAATAGAGCTAAAGCAAAATTCTTCCAACACACTATAAATATTTAAACCTTCTTTAATTTAATGCTTCTAAGGGAAAATGTATCTTATGTTTGTCTCCTCTAGCGGTCTATAGGACCTAAATAGCATTTACACTACCATGAGGCTATTAGTAATAATTGAGAGAGTGGGCGGGTGAATCAGTGGCCTCAAAAATATTCCAATAATCAACCCTTAAAAATTAGTGCCATAAAATTATACCTCTAGTTATCTTTAGTCCTATAAGATGAATGCCTCCAAATACTTATATTAATTTACTACTCCTCGGAATGCTTTGTAAAACCTTCTACTGTAGATTTACCGATTAGTAGTCTGTCAATTTACCAAAAGACATTAAATTATCTAGAGTATACCGATAAATCCAATTAAGTTAAGTGTATGAAGTTTCTCTTCATCAGTTTCTCTTTAGCATCCTCTTGTTCATTCCTTCACCCTCACCCATTTGTAATGAATTGAGTTGTCTCTTAAATAGACATGATATCACCATTGTTAGGTTCTTGATCTTCTTGATCTTGGCATGATCCAAAATTCTCACCAATTAGTTTTAAAACAAAACTCTTATTTTATCTACTGAGATCTTCTTGCCAACTGGACAAATCGACTTTAAATAAATTACTTATCTCTGGCTTATCTTGTTGATGAAAATAATGAGAAATACCAGTTAAATTTTTATTTAGCTCTGCTAGCTAGATATTTTGTCATTTGTGAACTCAAGTTAATTTCAGTTTAACTCTCTAATAGCGTCGGTCAGCACTCCAGTTCTCCTCGGGCTTCTCCATTGGTTTACACTATGTTTCTGGCCATTGGGTTTTCTTGTGATTCTTCTCGTTGGTAATGCTTGTTAGTTTTCTTGTTCAGGCATCACTGTGACTTGGTTGTCGGTGATCTCTATTCGTCGGGTTCCAACGTCCGTCGGTGTTTGTAGTCACAATATGAATGCTTGTCTTTTATGCATTACAGAAAGCATAATCTTTATCTCTCTGATCCTCTGAACTCTTTGACACTTTGCTTATAACCTATTAGATTATATCAAGTTGGCATCAATGAAAATACAATCCATTAACTGATTTAATGTCTTGCATTATCCTTCTATATTTTGGTTATCAACTGAACATCTTCAAACATTCAATTAGTTGCATGTCATCAATCTCTCTTTGGCATTGATGGCAACATACTACATTATCATACTATACTATCACTAATACAATATGAAATATACATTTTCATCAAGCTTTTCTGATGTAACTATTACAAATGTCTGGCTCTCGGTAAGCTCAAAAATAGCTTAGATTTGTTTCTTGTAGAGTGGTTTTCTTCAATCTTTAATCCCTTCACTGGATAGATGTATCATCTCATATCTCTATTATAATATGTGCTCTACCTTGACTGCTCCTCTTCTTGATAATCTCTTTGTCTGAACTCTCTCCCTTTGTTACTTCTCTCCCTTAGATGGATTTTTCATGTGTAATCAATTTCTCTCCCTTAGAATATTGATTAACTCTTCATTTTTGATTCTTGGGAACTTCTCTTTATGGATACTGATATAATCTCTCCTTCTATCATATCTCTCCTTTATGTGATACGGAGATCATTTGTCCCTTTGTATGATAAAGTAAATATCTCCCTGATGATAATTCTCCCTTTTGTATGATAATGAGAATATATCTCTCCCTTTGACAACAATGCCAAACAAAAATAGTTTTCCTTATTTTATCATCTATATCATCTTCCATCCCTTTGAATAATATATTCCTTGAATTTTCCTATCCATCAGCAATACAATGTCTAATTTTTGGTGCAGATATGTACCTTGCAACGTACAAATGTATTTGTTGCTATTCATTTCAGTGTTTACCTCAACATGACTAATCTTCAAATTTGGTATAGGCTGATGCAACCTCCTAGTCAGATTACTAACTGATAGACAACAGTTGAAACCCTAGTCTCTGTCTCAAATACTCAAATGTATCCTTCAGTAATGGCTTGGTGAATATATCAGCTAATTGTTCCTCTGATTGAACATATTCTAGTGTCACTTCTTTTTCTTGCACTTGTTCTCTCAAATAGTGTTACTTGATAGCAATATGCTTAGTCTTAGCATGAATGACTGGATTCTTAGAAATGTTTATTGCACTGGTATTATCATAATAGATAATTATTGGTTCAAGGATCTTCATATGCATACCTTCCAGTAATTGTTTGATCCATGCAATATTTGACCAATTTGCAGCAACAACCACATATTCTGCTTCTATAGTTGACTGAGAGATGCATCCTTGCTTCTTGCTAATCCATGTGACAAGTCAGTCACACATGAAGAATGATCCTCCAGTTGTGCTCTAACGGTCATCAATGTTTCCAGCCCAATCAACATCTATATAGACTTGTAGCTCAAATTTTCCTTCTCTCTTGTACCATAAGCCATAGCCTTCAGTGTTCTTTAGATATCTCAAAATTCTTTTGACAACAGTCATATGTGATTCTTTGGGATTAGCAGAGAATCTTGCAACTATCCCCACTGCATGTGTTATATCTGGTCTGGTGTGAACAACATACATTAGTTTGCCAATCATTGATCTATATAAGGTATGGTTTACCTCATTTGTCTTATCTTCTTTTGTCATCTTGCATCTAGTAGCCATAGGTGTTCCAACTAGCTTGGAATCCTCCATCTTGAATATCTTTAGCACTTCCTTGATGTATTTGGACTAAGTGATGTAAATGCATGCATCTTATTGAAGAATCTGTAGACCAAGAAAGAATTTGATCTCTCCAAACATAGACATTTCAAATTCCTTTCTCATTTCATCAACAAAGGATTTTCATAACAATTCATTTCCCCCAAAAATGATATCATCAACAAAAATTTTAGCAATCAGAATATTACCATCGATATCTTCTTTTAAGCATAGATTTATATTTTCACTTGTTCTAACAAATTTTATGCTAATGAGATATGATTAAAGTCTTTCATACCATGCTCTTGGTGCTTGTTTCAATCCATACAAGGCTTTTTTTAGTCTACATACCATGTTTTTCTTGTCTGGATTAACATACCCTTCTAGTTGTTTAATGTATACCTCTTCTTCTAGTATTCCATTTAGGAATGCAGATTTGACATCCATTTGGTATACCTTGAATCCATTAAATGCAGCATAAGTAAGTAATATTCTAGCTCCTTCTAGTCTAGCAACGTGTGAAAAGGTTTCTCCATAATCAATACCCTCTTCTTGTGCATATCCGTTGCATACTAATCTTGCTTTGTTTCTAGTGACTTCTCCATTCTCATTCATCTTGTTTCTAAATATCCATTGGGTACCGATGACATTCTTGTCATCTGGTCTCGGTACTAGTGTCCATGTATTGTTCTTCTCAATCTGTTCTATCTCTTCATTCATAGCACTAACCCATTCTTCATTCTCAAGTGCATTGTAAACAGATTTAGGCTCAAAATCACAAAGTAAACATATGGTGTTAAGTGACTTACTTCTTGTTCTTGTTCCAGCCTTCTTGTCTCCTATAATTTTATTATGTGGCTGATGTCTTCTGGCATACTTGGCAAGTTTTTTTTTATCTTTTTTTTCACCACTTTGATTATCTTCTTCATCTTCATTTTCATCTCCATTGTTCAGAACATCATCTTGAGTATTATCTTGATCATCAGTAATTGCAGCCTGATGCTCAGGTGCAATTTTTTGATGCTCAGGAGTGATACACTGTTGCTCAGGTAGAGTGTCAAGTTCTGTATAAACAAACCTATTTTATTCCTCTACTTCCTTTTTCTTTCCTTGTCATTCTTTTCTGCAAATTCATCTATTTTTACATTTGCACTTTCAATGATTTTGTTAGATGACTTTTTAAGACATTTATAAGCCTTGCTTTTGGTTGAATACCCTAGGAAGATACCTTCTTCACTTTTGCAGTCAAGTTTTCCATTTATATCATCCTTCAATATATAACATCGACTACCAAAGATTTGGAAGTAACTTGCATTGGGTGTATGACCATACCAAAGCTCATATGGTGTCTTATTTGCATCCTTCAAATGTACTCTGTTTAGTGTGTAGACAACAGTACTGACAGCTTCCCTCCAAAATTTTTGAGTGATTCTTTTTTCAATCATCAATGTTCTTGCACAGTCAACAATTGATCCATTTCTCCTCTCAGCAATTCCATTTTGTTGTGGTTTCCTTGGTATAGAAACCTATATTTTAATTCCATGCTCATTTCCATAGTTAGTGAAATCTTCTGAAGTAAATTCCCCTCCTCTATTTGACCTTAAGCATTTTAATTTCTTTTCACTTTGTTTTTCAACCATTGCTTTATACCATTTAAACATCTTAAATGCTTCTGATTTATCTATTAAAAACATGACTGTCATCATTCTAGAGAAATCATCAACAAAGAGAATGAAATACCTATCTCCATAGTATCGCTTTGTCCTCATTGGTCCACATAGATCTATATGGAATAATTCTAGAATTGCAGTAGATGTATGGGTTTTGTTCTTGAAACTAGACTTTGCCATCTTAGCTTTTTGACAATTCTTGCACATGATATGCTCAGGCTTAGTCATCGTCGGTAAGCCTCTCACATTCCTTGTGTTTCTTATCTTTATCATGTTGTCAAATTTCACATGACACAATCTGTTGTGCAACAACCATAAGTCTTTGTTTCTATCCATCAAAAAAGTGGTGTTAGTGTCATCAAGATAGAAAAGGTTACCTTTTGTCTACTAACCGGTACCAATCAACCTTCCTAATTCATTGAAGATCTTTGCCTTCTTATTTTCAAATGCTACTCTATGACCTCAATTGTTCAACTGAGAAACTCTTAAAAATTTATAATTCAGTCCTTTAACCCAGTAATAATTTTCACATTTTATTAGTTTATTCAACATTATGGTTCCTTTACCTTCAACTAGAGAAGGTGTATCATTACCCATTCTTACAGAATCACCATTATAGTATTCAAAAGTCTTAAATTTTTTTTATCATTGGTCATATGGTGAGTGCAGCCACTATCTATGATCCATACATCATTTTTACTAACTTTATATATGAGTGCAGTTTATACATACCTTTCTTCATCTTTGACTGAATCATCCTTCATGGATAAAAATACCATCTTGATGTCTTCTTCTGATTTTCTTTCAGTGTCATCAGTTGTACTCTCAGCTAGGTAACAAGATTTATTCCCTTTGTCCTTGTAGTCTCGGGTATCTCTCTTGTCAGATTGTCGGTTTCTCTGATATTCTCTATTTTCACCTTTGTCAAACTTCTTCTCTTAAGGTCTATCATTTCCTATATCATCTTTTCATTGGTTTGGACATCTTGCAGAAAAGTGTCTAACCTCTTTACAATTGAAACATACAAGTGGTAATTTTCCTTTTTATCTATCTTTGCCTCTCTACAATGTTCTAGCCATTAGTGCTTCAATCTCATCAAGTCCTTGATCCTCATCATCACTGTCACTATCATTTCTAACAACATTTCTATGACTTGAGTTACTTATCTTTAAAGAATATTTGAATGCAGATTCTATGGATGGTAAGAAACTTTTGTCAAAGTTATTCATCTCAAATGAAATTAGTCTACCAATCAAACTATCTAGAGTAACTATATTGTTTGCAAATTCTCTCATTTCTTGAGTAGCAGAAACTCTTATAGCATAAACAGGCAATAAGGTTCTTAATATTTTTCTTACCGCTGTCTCCTATTCAAGTACACCTCCAACTCCTCGGATAGCATTTACTACCTCTTTGATTCAGCAGCTATACTAAGTAATGTTTTCTCCTTCTTTCATCCTTAGGTCATCAAACATCCCTCTTAGTTTTTCTACCTTTGCTTTGAGTACATTGGCATCTCCTCCATGTACAAGCTTCAACTTATCCCACATTTTCTTTGCAGAGGTGCAGGTTTTGACATCTTCAAACTCAGCATCTGAGAGTGATGATGCAAGTTCTATCATCATGCAATTATACTCATGCTTGACTCTTAATTGGTCAAGAGTATGAGGTCCTGTAGGCAGCACATATTCAGTATCTAAGTATTCAACAATATCATTTCCAATACCTAATAGGTGGAGTCTTATTCTGCTTTTCCATAATGCAAAGTTGTCTTTATTCAACTTAGGCACATCTCTTATGTTCATCTTGTGATCTTTTGCTTCAGCTGTTAAACTCATTTTCTAAGCACACAAGCTCTGATACCAATTGTTAGTAATAAGTGAGAGGGGGGGGTGAATCAGTGGCCTCAAAAATATTCCAATAATCAACCCTTAATTCTTAGTGCCACAAAATTATACCTCTAGTTATCTTCAGTCCTATAAGATGAATGCCTCCAAATACTTATATTAATTTACTACTCCTCAGACTGCTTTGTAAAACCTTCTGCTGTAGATTTACGGATTAGCAATCTATCAATTTACCAAAAGATAGTAAATTATCTAGAGTATACCAATCAATCCAATTAAGCTAAGTGTAATGCAAAACACTAAAGTAATGACTCATAAACACATTGACACATGGATTTTTAGTGTGGAAACCCTATTAAGGGGAAAAATACTTGGGACCGGTAACCAAAATTTTTCAGTCTTCTGAATTGATCTCGGTGAAGAGAAAACCTTATTAAAGGTTACAAACACAATGTTAGGTGTGACCTTGTTAGAGGATTTAAAATTTTAGTCTGTCACTTGATATCAGGCATCTCTATGCTACCATCCTTGATCAAACTCTCACTTGGTCTGTCAATAGGTATCTAGAATTTCATGCTATCTTCATGATCAAAATTTTTGATACTCCATTGGATGTATCTCAATATAGAAAGGATCTTTAAATCCAACTCGGTTAAGAGACTTTTTGAATCAATTGTTGAACTGAAGCAATATGATTTGTTCACATATATAACTTATACTTGCAGATTTTTAGATCTATTGTAATCTCACAAATTATTCTGATTAATATAACTCTGTTTATACCTTTTCTCCACTTTGATTCTGCTCGGTGATGCTATGCTCTGTTGCTTGGTGTCTGCATAATTCTTTAGCTCTTTCCTTAGCTTGTTGTTCAACACTATATGAAGTTGTTCTTCATCAGTTTCTCTTTAGCATCCTCTTGTTCATTCCTTCACCCTTACCCATTCATAATGAATTGAGTTGTCTCTTAAATATACATAATATCACCATTGTTAGGTTATTGATCATCTTTATCTTGGCATGATCCATAATTCTTGCCAATTAGATTTAAAGAAAAATTCTTATTTTATCTTGCTGAGATCTTCTTGCCAACTGGACAAATCAACTTTAAATCAATTACTTATCTATGGCTTATCTTGTCGATGAAAACAATGATAACTACCAGTTAACTCTATATTTAGCTTTACCAGCTAGATATTTTGTCATTTGTGAACTCAATTTGATTTTATTTTATCTCTCTGATAGCATCAGTCAACACTCCAGTTCTCCTTGGGCTTCTCCGTCGGTTTACACTATGTTTATGGCCATCAGGTTGTCTTTTGATTCTGCTCATTGGTTTTCTTTCTTGGGCATCAATCTGACTTGGTTTTAGATGATCTTTATCCATTGGGTTCCACTGACCATCGATGTTTGTAGTCACAATGTGAATGATTTTCTTTTATGCATTACAAAAAGATTAATCTTTATCTCTCTGCTCCTCTAAATTCTTTGACACTTTGTTTATAACTGATTAGATTATATCAAGTTGACATCAATGAAAATAAAATCCATTAACTGATTTAATGTCTTGCATTATCCTTCTGCATTATGGTTATCAACTTAACATCTTCAAATATTCAATCAGTTACATGTCATCAGAGGCCTTGTTATGCATCCATAAGATATTTTTGAATGGAAACCTTGATTAAAACCTGTTTAAATTAGAAATCCTACCTTTTCAAGCTATGTTGAGCCAAATTAACCTTAGGTAGATTGATTGAAGTTTTTTTTTGTATATACCTTGTTAAAAACATTCCAGAATGTACACTTTTTGTGTAGCTTTTTAAAGGTTAGAAAACATGTGTATTTGTGATTTCTATGCTTGATCATACATGATCTCAAAGAAAACAACATCCTTTAAAATATCCAAAGTTCATAAACATCATCATTCTTCTCAAAAGGATACTATTTCAACAAAGATTCAAAAATTCTTTTTATGCTAGTTGTGACAAGATCCCATTACATCGAATTATGTTTTCAAGAAGACGAAACCGTTCTTAGAGAAGAGATACCTTATCTAAATGAGACTCATCATTCTCCTTTTCAATGCTTTCAAGAAAATAATCAAGAGGAAGAATTAGAATAAGTCACAATGGAAAGTAATTTGTGGTTTGAGGCTGACAACACCAGAGAAATTAATAATGCCCATAATGAAAAATTAACCGAGGAAAAGGTTAATGAAGCTTCCCAAAACCCTATGTTTGTAAAGATGATGCAAAAGATATTAGAAAGAGACAAAGATAGATATTTCCTCACCTTAGCTCAATTAGGGTTTAAACTTCCTTATGATTTTGACATATCCAAATTGATATTAGATGAGGAAGAAGAAACTCCTTTAAACTATATGAACCAACAAATCAAGTCTTTACAAGCACAAATGGATAAAATGGAGAAAGCAACTACTCCAAAACAATTTTCAATAGAAGCCATTTTCCATTTCCCATTTGACAAGAACCTATTTATGAAACCTTTTCCACTAAACATGGTATTCCCTAAATATGAAAAAATATATGGGTACAACAAACACACAAGACCACATAAGGGAATTTAACACATTGAGTATGGAATTTCTCCATGAACCCAACTATTTGATGAGGTTGTTTCCTTGAAGCCTTGGTCAGACAACAATGGAATGGTTTTCAAATTTACCTCTGGGTATAAATACTTTTGAGGAATAGGTATCCAAATTTTTTAATCAATATTACTACAACATTGAATGGGAAATAACCATGTTAGACCTATGTAATACTACGAAAAAAAGAGGAGAATCCTTTTCAAGTTTTCTACAAAAATGGAGAAGAGTCTTTGCTAAATATCCAAGAAGTGTACCTGAAAAAAGAAAAGATGGATATATTTATAAATAACTTGAACACAATAATGAAATTCAAGCTACAACTTTAATGTCCACCAAGATTTGAAAAATGGAATTGGAATAGAAGATACTTTAGTAAGAAATGGGGAGCTAAATCTCTACAAGGATAACAAAGATTTATCAAAAAACAACAATACCAATTTCAACAACAATTCTTCAAACAACAAAAAAAATGATAAACCAAAGTTTTGGTTGAAGACTTACAAAAAAAATTTAGTCAATGATAGAGTAGTGGAATCGTAGAATATAAAACCAAAACCTTTCAACATTTCAAGTGGTTTCACTAGTAAAACTAATAATGACAACCAATCTCCAAATAATTATTTCAACAAAAACTCTTCCAACAACAATCAAGGAAATAACAAACCTAAACCTAAATTCATGTCTTAATTTAATCCAAGAATAAGAAGAAAGTTTACCCCATTTTGAGAAACACTTGAGATAACCCTAAGAACACTCATTTTGAATAAACTCAAAACTTTACTATAGGAAATACCATATGAACCTCAAGTGAAGCAATCATGGTGGAGTGACTATAATCATTGTGACTATCACCATAATAAATGGAATAAAATAAATGAATGTATGAGGTTGAAACTGTTGACCTAATGGAAAGACATGTTGTCAATTAGTGTCAAAATACTTAGTCATTATAGTGTTGACCAAGCCAGTAGCTGGAATTGTAACCTGATTAGTTGCAGTGTCAACTGGGAAGCTAGTGGCAATTAGTATCACCTGAGTCACTAGTGTTACCCAAGTTTCATACCAACCCTGAGTGAGAAATGTGACCTGACTACCTAGTGTAGCCTGAGTGCTAGAGAATTCTAGTTCACTATGCCGCCTGAGTATCAGCATAATACTCGAGTGTCAGTATATCACCCGATTGGATTACTGGACCTGAGTATCAGTATTGGGCTTAATTAGTTCTTATTGTTGGATTTCAATTTATATCATGGAAGCTGAATTATGAAGGTGATTTATTTGGATGAGATATATACGTAAGATACTTTATTTATCCAAATGAAGAATAGAAAAAGTAGCAAGAGAAGAAGTAAGATATGCAAATATGAAATGGCACATTGATTAGAAGGCTACAATACTGTAAAGGAATAGAAGAGACTCATCTATCACATTCAAGTGATCAATATTATCTCAAAGGATATCATTCAGAAAATTAGAGTTGCATAGAAGATCATCCACTGGTTCACCCTAACAGGTGTATCATCAAAATCCTTTAACCGAGTGGACTTAATAGTCCTTTTCTAATCTCCTAATAGAGTTTCATACTTAATTGTATTGTAAAAATCCTTTCACAAGGTGGACCTAACAGTCCTTATTGCTCCTAACATGGAAGGCGATCAGAAGTGGTCATTTGTAAGCTTTAACAAGCTAAATTTATACTGTAGTACTAAATCTTGTGGGTACCATCCCCACCCCAGTTTTACTTTCTATTTGGAAGGTTTCTAGGTAACCAAATATTGTGTCAAGTGTTGTGGATGTTTATTTCTTTTCTATTCCATGTATGCAATTAGATTAGAAAATCTAATAAAGGATAAAAGAGAATAAGTTTTATTAGCTCCTAATTCCCCCCCCCCCTTCTCAGTCACCCTACTTCAATATATTTCCAACAATTGGTATTAGAGCTAAAGGTTCTCTTATCAGAAGCTTAAAATCTTGAGAAAATATCAAAGGAAGTGGAAATATGCAAAATAGAGAAAGCCATTGAAAATGAAAAGCTAGACCTACAAGTGTCCATAGATCAAATCAGAAAACTCAAGGAGAAGCTCTCTCATTCCCTGAAAAGAAGAAAAGATTCAGCGGTGCAAATAAATGATAAAAATTACATAGAAGAAAGAATTGAAGACTTATGCAAAGGAAGAAGTTCTGAAGAAGCTGGTGCAGGCATTGAAGATCTACTTGCAAAGAATCTCAATTTACATGAAGATGTCAGAAAGTTGAAGAAAGAACAAGAAATTCATTCAGTCAGAATATGTAAAGTCATGGAACAAAAGAACCAAGAAAAAAATGATAGAGATATGGCACAAGAATATAAAATATTTCTAAGTACAAGATTAGAGGAGAAAGAAAATGAAATCCATCATTTGTCACTTCAACATGCAGATATGATAAATCAACTCAATAGTTCAAATTAAGAAGTTATCAATCTAAGGACTGAAAATCAAAGATTGTAGAATGATCTCAATATTGAAAGAAAAACCAATGAGAGTATGATGAATTCACAATTAAGCATGGATTAGTTGATAGAGAAAACTCAATTTAGACACCATGGACAACCTGGATTAGCTTATACTGAACAAGGTGAATCATCACAGCAAGGAGCTTGAAACAACAAGAAACCTAGATGTAATCATTGTGGTAAGTTAGGGCATACATCAAATAAGTTCTGGAGCAATGGAAAGTAAAATTTTAATGGTAAATTATATAGGTGAGACAAACATGGACATAGGTCAAGTGAATGCACCGAGAAACCTAAGTTTGAAGAAAAATGTTTCAATTGTAACAAACAAGGTCACAAGTCTTCCAAGTGCAAAACTAAGAAATGGAACCCTGATGAACAACTAGCTAAAGCATTTTTTGGTTTGGATTACAACACATGGATAAGATTTTGTCATTGTGGTGAATATGGGCATATTAGTGCAAATTGTGCAAAGACTTTGTTGGGACTCAAAAAATACAAGGGTTTTTGAGTACCTTGTTAGTGGTTTACATTTTGACCCCCTATAAGTGCTTTTTGAGCCTATTTTCCCAAATGAAATTCTAAAGTTTTTCATGCATATCAGGTGTTCATCACTCTTGTTTAGGCATAATAATACATCCCAGATTGTCAGATTCAAGTTTTGAGCCATTTAGTGATGTCTCGTTTTGAGCACTTGTCCATTTTGCATTTACTACCTAAGTGTCAATTTGTTGTAATGGGCCCAATTTGCATTTGAATAACTTGCATCTAATTGAGTTTCATGGGTCACCATTTTGGGAGTGTTGAGCATGTATATCAAAAAGCGTATATTTCAAATCCCAAGTTATTTCGAGTCCGTTTGATAGGTTTTCTGATCCCTCAAATTTGGTCTTCCAGAAATGTCTCGTTTCTTTGTCCTGCTCTAAATTCTGAGTAGCCCTGTTTGACCAATTGTAAGTTTTGACGTTGTGACCTAATTGAAAATTTTCATTTTGTACTATATTATAGAGGTCAAATAATTCTTAAGTCTCCATCTTGAGGTCACGACAAGTCCATCTGGTCACTTTCCTAAGCCATTTCCAAATCAAATTTCTGCTTGTTTCACTGTTTCAGATCTAGAATGTTTTTAGCAAGCTGACTTTGGTCTTTAATGATAATTTTCCTTTTGATCTTCTGAGAAAGCTAGTGATGGATTCATTTTCATTATGTGAGAGTGAATCATTATCCAAGGTTCCAGATCTTGGGGGTTTGAGTTGGTAAGTTTTCAAAGCTTGTTTCTAAGGTGATTTGTGCAGATTAACAGTGCGGACAAAATCAATGTTTCAGAAGGCTATATTTGATCAGTGATATTATTTTGGCTCAAATCTTCGAGTGCAATTTCCTCTAGAATGTGTTCTCATGTGTTGGGATTGAACCTAATTAAACTGATGGCGCATTCCTGTGAAGTCATTCAGTTAGTTTTCAAAGCTCATTTAGGACGCTACTTACCAATAATGAAGCAAATTTGTAGAACAGTGAAAGTTGTTTTTAAAATCCCGCTAGTGTGTTACTTTGTGGATCGATTGTGAGATAGTTTATATAGGAAATTTGAAAGTATTTCTAGAGCTGGTGAACTGTTTGAAAGCACTTTGAAATCAATGCATTTTAATGACTGGAGTACAAGAGTATTGTCAAAGTTCATACTACGCAATGGAGAACTAATGAATGACAACGCATTGTATGGTTTATGAAATAAATAAACATTGAAGAGGGCTTTTAAGATTTTCTAATTAACAGTGTATTCTAGAACTAAAAGTGAATATCAATCACATTTTTGAGGCTGTAGGCAGGTTTTAAGAAGGTTTACAGGTTGAAAATGGTCATTTCTTCATCTATGTTCTTTCCCAATGCATTTCTCATGCCCTGGGAGTATTTCTAACATGGTTTAGACCATTTTTGAAGTGGCAGTAGGCCAAAAAATGACCCAGCATCAGAAAAAACACCGACACAGTCATTTATGTTTTAATTAAAGTTCTTTAAATAATGAGAGGTTTGCGTAGGGTGCAAATGAAAATATGGAAGAGGATTCAACACCATAACAGATTGAAGAAGGCTAGCATCATTTAAAACAACAAACCAAATGCAATGAGAAGAGAGACTTCTAGTGCAGCGCATAGAGGAAAGATTTTTTTTAAAAGTTTTTAGTTAAAAATTGAAAAATATGAATCCACAAGAAGGGGCACCCAACCCTATGGAAGGGATTGGTGGTTTTAAAAGGCAAGAAAAGGATGCCATGGATGAACAACATCTGCTAGAAGCTTTCAAAAGTTTAAAAAATGCACAAAGAGTTATCCCACATGCATGGGATTTTGGGTAATTTTAGTTTTTATATACCAAAGCACTCACTTTATGGTTTGAAGAAAGAACCAAGAGGCCACTTTGTGGGCCTCTTGGCTGGATAATTAAGTGTGCGGTGGGCCCCATTATTTTGGAGTAAAATGCATAAAAGCTAGTCTCCAAGTCTCCAAATCTAACCATAGTTGGTGAATTGATCCAGAGACTTAGAGACTACACTATCCAGGTTAACTGTAGTTAAGGCATGGTCAAGGTGCAGTCAAGTTAAGCTCAGTCAGAGACTTAGAGACTAAAGGTAGTCTCCAAGTCTCCCAGAAAACCCATGGTTAGGAAATTCATTAAGAGACTTAGAGGCTAAAGTAGTCTCCAAGTCTCCAGATCAAATCATGGTTAAGAAAATCATTCAGAGACTTAGAGACTAAAGTAGTCTCCAAGTCTCCAGATCGAATAGTCTCCAAGTCTCCAGATCAAGCCAAGTCTCTAGATAAACTAGTCTCCACGTCTCTAGATCTAATCATGGTCAAGGAAATCTCTTCGAGACTTAGAGACTAAGTAGTCTCCATGTCTCCAAAAGGAACAAGGGTTAAAGGAGGAGTTTCAAGGCTAGTTTTGAGAAGCAAATCAGCATGTGACAAGTGTTGCAAGCTAGTTTAATCTGGGATTAAAGTGAAATATTTAAATAAATTCATCTAAAAAAGGAGGAGTTAAAGAACTTGCAAGTTTAAAAGGATCTAATGGTTGACTTAATGGCTTAAAGGGAAGATGCTCAACATCTAACCAATAAGCCATTAAGTCTGATTGACACTTGGCAGGATGAGATGAAATCTGGGCAAAGTGAAATTTTAAAGTTAAATTTCATCTTATTTCAATATTCCAACTATTGAAAAAGCAATTAAATTCAAATTGAAATATTTCAAACTATTCAAAAATTATGCACGGGAAGGCAAAGTTTGATCGATGTTTCAGAGGGAAAATTTTATCCAAAATATAGAGTATCATATATCACCAGAAAGGTCTCGGAATGAAGATTATGATTTTGCAAATTATTTGAGGGCATATCAAATCAGATTCTTGCAATTGCAGTTTGAGAAGTTGCAGATATTTTGAGGAGCAGATAGGTGTCAGTGAAGAAGATGGGTTTTCAATTTCTCCTATATCTAGATCTTCTTCTGATTGTAATAGGGATGGTGAAATTAATGCTACAAGGTAGCTTTCTGATTTTAGGGTCATATTTTCTAAGTTTTTTGTCATTCTAGATGTATTGAAGCATAAATATCTTAATAAAACATAGTGCAAATCCTGTTCCATATTATTGTTGCCTCTTTATATTTTGTTGATGATCTTGTATGTTTAGTTTGTAAGGCATTCTAAATATGCTAGTTACAAGGTAACTATGCAATTACTTGTAAGTTTCCTTCGAGGAAGGAGTCAGTCTTATGAGTGATTTCAGAGGGATAAGCATTTGTATGAGGATTTGATACAGTAGTATGGGAATGATAAGATATTCTGTAAGGCATTCTATCCATGTAATACCCATCCATGTTTTGCTTTTTAGTTTAGGATGTCGTACTTTTAGGCATTGGTTTCAGTTGTTTGGTCGAATTCGTTTAGGCCACATTTCATGTGAGGGGATATTATTTCATTTGATGATGATACTTGTTTATGATGTTATGATTTTACCTTATGCATAGATAGATGTGATGATGTTATCTTGTTGATTATTATTTGTCGATTTCAGTTTATGATATACTTACCCCATACTTGCATG
>MU223559.1:454041-481000 GCA_018584345.1 Thuja plicata | reverse complement strand
GCTAACAATTTCATTTATGCTTTAAAGCTTTCCAATTTCAATTAGTTAATCAATTCTAGCTTACTTTCATTTCATTTCTAGAATAGTTGCAATTCATCTTTCATGTCTTAATCATGCTCAATTCATACAATAGCATCATTTTCATTATATCTAGTTGCAGATTTCTCACATTTGATGGTTGTTATTCACACACTTGCACTCTAAAAATCCTCCATATTAGAGAAGGTCAGGTTGTTGGCTCTNNTTCTGAGGGTACACTACAACAATCACTCCTAATTAGGAGGCAACAGGTCGTCTCAATCATTTGTAGAACAAACAATTCATGTTTGTCTCTGCAAATCAAATGGATTGAATAAGGACTATGTTGAGTTTCTTGTTGGATTGAGAGGTCACATTCAGCATTAAACATGCTCTTTGCTATTACCCTTAACTGACCATGATGACCCTTTCAATTATGTACCTTTATGTGTACCTATGTGTGATTGTTCCTGTTGTATGGGATACCGATTTGGGTTACACTAGGGTTGTGACCTATGCTAGATCTGTTGGGATTTTTGAGCCTAGGGTAGGTTACCTAGACGTGTACTAGGAGGTGGCTTGCAATAAGTTTCGTGTCCGTAAGAGACTACTGGGGTTGCTTATTGTAGAGTTTCTTAATAAGTGATAACTAAAGAAATATTTGGGATATTAAAATAAATTAATAAGATGTGCCCTCACCCATGCTTGAGTGCTAGTATAGGCTAAGATGGTTTGGAAAAGATGTTAGTTGCCCTGCGAGGTATCTGACATAGTTAGTGGGCCTTGTCAGTATGAGAGGACATTAGCTCCGTGTATGGTCACTTGGGTCCCGAAATCCATTGTGATTATCTAGGTTGAACTTAAGGGTAGACCTACATGATGACACCTTCCTTTACACATGCTAGATTTCCTACGTTGTTAGTTTCCTCTGGATTAGTGAGTCTTACCTTTTATGATGATTAGTACACCGGATTAGAGAGCTGTCAGGATCCCTTGCTTAGTGGTTATGCCTTGTTGGTTTTGGATATCTGATTGGGATCTATTGTTATCTCTTCAGAGCACGGTGGGGTGGACCTTTGTAGTTCCACACGGATGGGTGGTAGTGATTCTTTATCCTTTGAGATTCGACGTCCTTGTACCAGGTGCTTGATGGTTTCCTTGTAGATGAGCTCTTTATGTTCCTTCATCAGTTATTATGTAATTTCATTATTGTAATCTTGTATTAGAGTATCGCATATGATACCTAATCTAGAAATTGTAAATATTAGGTAGATTAGAGTGGTTACTACATACCCTGCGACATGTGCAGTGGATGTGAGTTCATGGTGGTTTCATGGTTATCCATGAGGTTTGTAATTATGGTTATGTAAGTTGTATTTGTTATGTTTAATCAGATGGAATCTTTTGTTATATTGTTAGTTGTGTTTTCTTTAAGTAGTTCAATGTCATGGGACCCTTGAGTCATGTAATCTATGTGAATGTAAGACATGTGTATAAATGGTAATCACTTTCGCATGGTTGTATGTTTCTTTATGTTAACTTTAAAAAAAAAATTATTCAGCACACATAGTGACATGTTCTAGGTTAATCTCTCTTGGGTTCCCTGGCGGGGCGTTACAATCCAACCTGCATATAGATTGTAAGGCATTCTATTTGTGTTTCCATTAGTTAATTTCTATTGATGTACATTTGTATGACTCTGTTGCCCACTAGATAATGCACTGGTCTTTGCTGATTATGCAATCCTCACCATCAATCATTTAAAATCAAACCATTTTCAATTTCCTATTTAAGAGCATGAATGTCCAGAATCTGTATTAAATAGTACAGACATTGTTGGTGATTCATTTGAGAATTGAATCTAATAGGTTAGCTTGCCTAAGTTTCAAACTCAAAGAGAAGAAGGGTGAATATCCTTATTATCACATTTGCCATTTTCCTGCAATGATTGTTTACTTATGTTAATATCATGGATTGGCTTTCTAAGCTCTGCATCGGTTGTAGCAAAAGACATTAGTAGACTATTGCAAGAACCCCTAATCCATTGTAGGATTTCATTGCGAAGCAATGATTCTAAAGAGGTACACCCGCCCAAGTCTATGGAGCTTGAAGTAGAAGGAGGATCAAATCCTCATTAATTAATGTTTTTACTTGCTGGAATCAGAAGTTGGGAGTCATAGAGTCAAGCATTGATGCTTATACAGATTTCACAAGAAAAAGAACTAACAGACTCACCTCAGAAAGAGGAATCCTACTAAGATATGTTATGCATGTAAACAAGTCGGTCATCTAAGCAAGAATTGCACGAACAAAGAAAAAGTGGATACTAGTTTTGAGAAAGGTAAAGCAAAATTTTCTGAAATTAGAACTCAGATGAGTTAGCAATGGGTAAGGAAGTCTCTTGAGAATTCAAACCAAAACAATAATGGATCCAATGGCACCCAAAATAGTTAATTGGGTGGATCCACCATCTTCGAATAAATATGTAATGAGACAACTGGAATTGTGTATACAAGCCATCATACATAAGTTTAGAGATTATAGAAAGTCCAAATCTGCATATTGATGTACTAGGACACATTATGGTTCTAACTAAGTCAAGATCTTAGTTACATCTAAGTTACTCAGGCTTAACTAAGTTAAGTCAGGTTGTATGGTTTCAAGGATACAAGGTTATTTTTCTTTGAGCTTCCGAGTAAGTTTGGGAGAACTACCCAAGCTGTCACAACTACCAAGTATGGAGCATTTAATCAAAATCTCTAATGAAATTTCTCATAAATGGTGGAATCAAAAGATTATTGTTTATAGTTTACAGAGTGATTAAGAGCTTATAGTGATTGAAAAGCAAATTTGTGTTTGAAACTTTTAGTAGCAGCGAATTTTTATCAATCCTTTGAGCATTATGGCATCTTCATCGAGTAGTAAGGTTAAGAAAGGATCTGAGATGTTAGTAAGGAATGTTGTCTGTGAATCACCAAAGTTTAAACTTTGTCCTGTAATTGCACAAGAGAAAGAGCCAATGGGAGCCCATTCCCAAATTTCTCCAAAGGTACTATTAATTAACAACATCTGAGCTTTCTACCATTGCACCATTCAACAACTAGGCACACTGGAGATGAATCAAGCATATGAGAAACTCTGTGTGAATAAGAATCTGAATCCAGAACACAAACACCTCAAAGTTAAGGGTTTAACCCACATTTTTTATATGTCGTAGAACTTTCAGATAAAGTGGATTAGATTTGTTTTGATCCATGTTGACGATATGCATCTCTAGTTGGAGAAACCAGTGAAGATCACTAAGACAATGGTACACCGTGTGATAGGGTACCCAATGCTTGACAAATCCAAGGCAACCAAAACCCTAGCCAAGAAGACTCTTTCCGAGTGGGACATAAGAGGCATGAGGTTCAATGGAGTCATAGACATGGAATTGAAGTTTGGTATTCATATTATTGCACACAAGATATATAGATCAAGCTGACCAAACAGTGTACCATGTGAGGCCGTGGACTTGGCATACAAAGTGGTCAATAAAAATCTTTCATTCGACCTTGTCAAGTTGCAACTCATCTAATTGAGCAAAAACATGGAGAGCATCTGGGCATCCAAGACCAATCCATGTAAGTTTAGTTCACTCTTGGTATGCATATAATTTTATTTTCAGATATTTTCCCTTTAAAAGGCACAATTGTTTGGAAAAAGGGCAGATCCATAGTTTATTAGATAAATGAATTTATAGCAGAATTAGGAGATAATTTTGAGAGCATCATGGATGCATACTTTGATAATTTCAAACGGAAGATGCATAATAGGTTCATAATTCCTAAAAAATTGGTAGAAGACTATACAAATGATATTTGTTTCCTATTTGACTGTGACAAAGTATACATTCAAGCAGTCAAGCCTAGGGTTGCATGGATGAAACCTCTTGCATATGAGGTTAACATAGATGAGACTACATACATCATTGAGGCTCTTGTGAATGAGCCTGTTGATCCTAAATCACCATACTTTGGTACTTATGAAGAAGCAAAGGGCAGAATATCTTTAGAAATTGAGATTCCAAAAATATTGAAGAGAGGAAGGAAGAGAATTGAGAAGATTGGAAAGAAATATGGAAATTCTTCTAACTCTCCTCCTTCATTCACTGAAATTAAAGGGGATGATATAAAGATAGAAGATGATGAATCTAAGAAAGAAGAAGAAGAGTTAGAAGCAGAGCCTCCTAAGAATAAGAAGAGGCTGGCTCCCAAGAAAACGCCTAAGGCCTCTACCCCTACTTTCACTAGATCCATAAGAAAACTGAGATTGCCTAAGGAAGATGAAGAAGAAGATATAGTAATATCCAAGAAGCCACCACCTACATTTGAATATAAGATTGAAGAATTGAAAGGAGGTAGTGGTATGGGATCTCTCAAATCATTGAACTATGCTTCTAGAATCAAATATGAGAAGAAGATGATTGAGGATGCATTAGTAGAGAAAATGGCAAGATGGAAGTATGATCCGTTTGAATTAAAAATCCATATGACTGAAGACCTTCTCAAGGAAATCACCATTCACTAGCACAATGCAGTACAAATTGAAAAGGAAATCAGAAAGCAAACCTTGAAGAATGTCATGCCTACTATGACTAGTAAAGAGGCAAAAGATGCTATGACCAAGTATGAGAGTAATCACACTCCAAGGTTTAGGACCTTTCAAATCTTGATCAAGAAAATAGAGGATGTTGTGTAGGCCGCAACAAAGATATGGAAGATAGATTTTGAAATCAAGGAAGATGATAAGGCAAAGGAACAGATTATAGAACCTCATGTATAGGTCAAAGATGAAGAGTCACCTTAGGTTCAAACCATTGAAGAATCTAATGTTGAAAAGATAGTAGTAGAAGTGATGGCATCCCTGCCCCAATCACCTATTCAGAGTGTATTATCTCCGAGCAAGGAAAAGACTATAGAATCTACATCAAATCATGTAGGAACCAAGCATCAAGCTCTACCTACTACTGGGCCAAGCCAAACTGAGTCAAAGAAGATCACTGTGAATGTTTATACAATTTATACAGATTATATAGTCGGTGCAAATAATGTCAATGACCTATTTGAACTGAATACCAAAGAGAACACTCAGGATGGAAAGGATAAGGATGATGATGGGAAAGCAAAAGAAATCATTCCTTCACCTCATCCCAAGGTCAAGGTTAAATAAACAATCACTAATGAAATTGATCATGAAGAAGACATTGTGATTCCTAATTAGGATCTTTCTAACCTAACAACTGAGAAAATGGATATACTTGGTGAGCTATGGAAGAAAACAGAAAGACAATAGAAGCTTTGAGCTGAGAAGAAAAGGAATAGAGTACTGGAAGATATCAAAGGCATATTCCTTGATTCTCTTGAAATTGAAGTCAATGAGAATGAATCTATTATGGACAAACCTATTGACATAGTTCACAAGTTCAATGCAAATCTTATTGGTCAGGAGAAATTACTGCAAAAGGCAGAAAGGAAATTTGAGAATAAGGTTCTATAAAATTTTGCAGGTAAAATTGCAATAGATCAAGTGAAGCTAACCACTCTCATTAGCTCTCTAGAAACCACTTTAAACAATGTTTTATCATTATTTGTAAAGTTGAGTGATACTTCCAACTTTACTATGGAAATAAAGACTAAGCTCACAAAGATTGACACTGATTTGAAGGAAAGTGCAAACCAGTTGGCACTCAATCCAAGTTCAAGTTTAGCACATTTCATTAAGATCAAGTATTTGACTGATCTGTAGGAAAGGTTACTAAGGGAATACCTTACATCTATACAGAGCCAACTCCTTCCACACATGGATGTCATGAAAAAAACACATTGCTCATGAAAAGACACTAATCCATGATAAAAACTTTTCAGTTACAGAGCTTATGATGGAGTTATCAGCAGAGATTCAGACTGAGTTGCACATCTTGAAGGTGTTGTAAGATAATTGCGACAACACTTTGTCTCAAATTTTGAAGGTACATTGTGATTTCCTATCATATTTTGGTATTACCTAGTAGTTATGCTTTTTGGCATTTGTGTCCAAAACAAGGGGGAAAGATAGGATATATATATATATATATATATATATATATATATATATGAAGATATACATGTACACACAAGACAAAGATATACATAGCATAAAATAAAAAATAGAGTCAGTTGCAATCGAGTTGCAGAGCGGTAGTCAAAACTTGAGCGAGTACCCAAGCACATGGTAAGGGGGAGTTTTGACTTATCAGTAGTTTGATATGTTTTTGGTATGATAAGTGTTTTTGGGCACTAATGCCAAAGGGGGAGATTATTGACCTTATGGGCAGACATGTTGTTTACTAGTGCCCAAACACTTAGTCGTTATAGTATTGACCGAGCCAACAGCTTGAAGTGTAACCTGAGCAGTTGCAGTGTTGACCAAGGAGATAGTGGAAATCAGTATCACTCAAGTCACCAGTGTTAACCAAGTTGCATACCAGATCTGAGTGATCAATGTGACCCGAGCACCTAGTGTAGCCTGAGTGCTAGAGATTTTCAATTCACTATGTCGCCCGAGTATTAGCATATTGCCCGAGTGTCAGTATATCACCCGAGTGGATTACTGGACCCAAGTATCAGTATTGGGCTAACTTAGTTCTTATTATTGGATATTAATTTATATCATGGAAGCTGACTTATGAAGGTAATTGATTTGGATAAGATATATATGTAAGATACTTTATTAAGTAGCAAGAGAAGAAGTAAGATATGCAAATATGAAGTGGCAGATTGATTAGAAGGCTACAATAGTGTAAAGGAATAGAAAAGACTCATCTATCACATTCATGTGATCAGTATTATTTCAAAGGCTCTCATTCAGAAAATCAAAGTTGCATAGAAGATCTAGTGGTTCATCCTAACAGGTGTATCAACAAAATCCTTTAACCGAATGGACTTAACAGTCCTTTTCAAATCTCCTAACAGAGTTGCATAATTAATTGTATTGTAAAAATCATTTCACAAGATGGACCTAATAGCCCTTATTGTTCCTCATAGGGTAGGCCATCAGAAGTGATCAATTTTAAGCTTTAACAAGCTAAATTTATACTCCAGTACTAAATCTTGTGGGTGCCATCCCCACCCCAGTTTTACTTTCTATTTGGAAGGTTTCTAGGTAACCAAATATTGTGTCAAGTGTTGTATATGTTTAATTTTTTTCTATTCCATGCATGCAATTAGATTAGACACTCTAATATAGGATAAAAGAGAATAAGTTTTATTAGTTCCTGATTCACCCCCTCTCAGTCACCCTACCTCAATATATTTCCAAAAGAAACATGTGGTACAAGACCTCATTGATGATGTTATTATTGAAGTGGATGGACCAACAAATAATAAAGACCATACAACATTCAAGACCCCTTTCTTGCATCATGACAAAGTTGAGTCTTCAAATTTTAATAAAAACCACAAGGGAGGAGACAAAAAAGTAAATTTTGACCATAAGTATGACAATATAATTAATTCTATACCTAGCTATGATAATACCATCAATCTCATAGTGGTCAAAGTAAAACAAAAAAAAGAGTCTACCAATGTCAGTACTATGGGAAAGCATCAAAATTTATCCTACCAGGAACTTGCAACACCATAAAAGACCTAATCTTCCATATTTTCTACCAAAACAATACAATTTAATGGATCAACTTTAGAAAACTCCTTCACATATATCAATCTTGGAGTTGTTAAATCTTTCACCTATTCATGACGAAATCATAGAAAAAGATTTTGTAGATACAATAGTTCCTAATAATATGGATGTGGACCAATTTCAAAATATAGTCAGTCATTTTATTGTGCCATATTTCTTATCCTTTTCTAAGCAAGATGACATGTCCCTCAATCAACCACAAAATCCACCCTTGCATATTAAATTCCTAATCCAAAAGTATAGGGTCAAGAGAGTTTTGATATATGGAGGGGCTTGATATACTTGGTATATTCTGAAGAAGCAGTAGATCCTAAGAAAAAAAATAACCATCAAAGAATATGATGATGAAGAGAGATCTTCCAAACGAATGGTCATTCTACCCATTCAATTAGGACCTATTCATAAAGAAACAATTTTCCAGGTACTTGATCTCAAATTAACCTACAACATATTATTAGTAAGCCCATGGATTCATGAGACAGGGGTTGTTCCATCAACCTATCATCAGTGTCTAAAATTTCCTTATCTTGAATATGAAATGACAATCAATGAAGGTCTTAACCCGTTCCAATATTGAAATAACATCAAACTGGCTATAGATTGATTTGTGCTACATAATAATGAGGCTTATACATCTACTTTAAATTTAGAGAAAGCCAAGGAGTAAAATCCTATAATAAAGCCATCATCCAAAGAGAAATAAAAAGAAAAAGAAAAATATGAGGTCACTAGTTCAAAAAATGACGATGATAATGATTCCCTATAAAATGAGGGAAACAAAGGGTTTGTTCTCTTACATTCCAAAAATGAAGATCCCAAATTCTCCAAATCCAATATCCTTATTTAAGAGGAGAAAGACTAAAAGAATATGAGGTTGGAAAAGGGGAGAGCAAAAGAGACCCATTACTAGAAAATGGATACTCTAATGAACATTTTTAGAATAAATTATAAATCTTTCATAAAGGAGTGGGAGAATATTACTTATCCATGGTAGACTTACCAATTTCTCCAAATTATCATGGAAAACCTTTGGTTATACCAAATAAGACACTTCCTAATAAATATAATGATAATTTTATCAGGACTACTAAATCAGCTGAGATAGAAGAAGACAATAATGCCCTAAATTGGCTATATAAGGATGAGGAGGAAACAACTGAAAGGGTTCAAAACATTAGTATTCCCATGCATCAATATGGGGAAGGATTTGAAATTATGAAGAAAATGGGTTACTAAGGAAAGGGACCTTTAGGAAAAATAAATAAACGGTTATTGGAACATATACAACCCATATGTAGGTCTAGGTTAGAAAAATCTAGAATAGGGTATCGTGAGAAAGATTATAACCAAAAGCATTCTTCTTATCCTTGTGAGAAAATTAGTAGGTTAGATTGAGAAAGTGCAAATGATTCAAATGAATATGAATGAGATTCATTATTTGTGGAATATTTTTATGAGAAAGAGATTGATGTTATTCATTTATATACCTCTACATCAAAGAAAACTCCCAATACAAGTCAAGCATGGGTAGGAGAGCCTTATGTACCTTCATTCTTAGAAGAATATAGATCTAGGTTTAATGTACAACATTATTTCCCACAAGAAAATTGAGAGGACTCTAGTGAGGAAGATTTTGATCCTAGCTCTATGGACCATATAGAGGAAACACATGTCATTCATTTAAGTGATACAATGTATGAGCCCTCCAATGAAATCATGACCCTAAATCCAATGGAACCAAATTTTTCAAATGACCCTCTACCTCTTGTTAATCCTAGATTAATTGATTGGGAACAACTTGAGACAAGTGACATACCAACATTCCAAGATTACCATTCATTATCTATATACCTAAATGCAGTTGAGACTTCCTTCACCAATTAATTATATCAAGAGGAATAAATGGGGGAAGTGTCAACTTTCTTAGTCAACAAAGGAAAAAGAAAATTAAAAGAAAAAATGCAAGATCTAGTGGTGAAAACCACCATGTAGAAGTATTAGATCCAAAAATAGTAAAAATAAATGACATATCCAAATGTGAAAACCCAATTGAGGCACCTAAGGATGAGAGACTTGACACTTTATGTGACCATTTTGAATAAAGATCAACTATATTGATAGAGCCAATAGAAAATGTAAATATTCAAAGAGAGGCAGAACCTAAGATCATCAATCTAGCCACTGCATGTGATGAAAAGTAACCTATCCAAGACAATCACTAGAACATGTAAACGTTAGAAGCTAGTCATTTAAAACAAGATTCAAACATGTTCAAGGAAATGAAATAAATAAGAAAAGAACTAACACAATAACCTCCGATGAGCCAAACAAGGGCACCCAATGCCTTGTTAATTTGCTCTTAGAGATTATTGTGGGTGTGCTCTTCCAACACAATAACTTAATCCCACTATGATTTAGATGGATGAAACTAGAATGCAACCTAATGATGGATGAAGAGCTCAAGAAAAAGTATGAAGAACTTGTCTCAAGCCATTCACCATTGATGAAGATGAAAGCTAATCTAGATTGATATGCAAAGACTAACTAACATTCATTCCATTATAAAACTAAGATGTGATATCTAGATTCAACAATGAAATAAACATGAAATGAACTAAGATTGTTATGAAAAATGCTAAATTGCTTAAAGAAATCTAGAACTAAACTAGCATGATAACAATGCATAAAAGGGAGATGATTTGATCTTGACAATGACCTCTATTTATAGATTTTTTGGAGGAGAGAGGGCTTGGATGAGGTGGAGCTCATGTGGCATCCACATAGGTGCCACATGAGGGACACATAAGTCATGCAAGAGGCCCACTTTTCTCACATATGTGTGAGAAACTTTGGATGTGATGGTTTAAAGTGTACTTAAAGTACACATGTGAAGGATCTTGTAAGAGGTGTAAGAGTTTTGGGCCAATGAGACACTTTTAGAAAGTGTAAGAGGGTGTCATCATAGGTGTAAGAAACCTTGTTGGCACCAAATAAGGATTATTTGGAAAAGTGGATTTTTAGAAATTTGCTCACACATGTGTGATCATATAATTAGGACTAATTAGTGTAGGAAACAAGAAAATAGCCTAATTAACCTTAGTTAATTAGTGAGTAGGTTTATTTGGTAAGAGTGATGTGAGGTAGGGTAGGATCTAGGTTCAAATTAGCTTAATCCAAATTTAAAACTTAGATTAATTATAGTTTGGTAGAATTTAAGTCATGTGAAGGAATAAATAAATTAAAAATTTATTTTAAAAGGGATTAATAAGGGGTAATGTATATAAATGAAATTTAATACATTAAAGGGGATAGTATTTAAATTAAATTAAAATACTAAGGAAAGTGAATTAAATTTAACTAAATAAATTTAATTAAATAAATAGAAGAATATAAAAAATATAATTAATTAATTAAAATTAATTATAATGCTATGGGAATATTAATTAAATTAATATAAGGATGATTTTAGAAGTCTACATTTTGCCCCTCTTTGATGCGGCGTCAAAAGTGGCATCGCATAAAAAAAAAGAAAATAAGATGCCCCAGAAAGGTCAGGAAAACTTATGGCAACGAGAGTGGAGGAGTGTGCCTCCTTGAGAAAATAATAGGAAAAAATAAAAATTTTGAATAAATTTTTTTCGAAAAAGGCAGGAAAAGGGGGAAAAAAGACCAATTGCATGGCATGCCCAAGAAAAATAGAAGAAAAATGAGGACCAAAAAGGGGAAACAGGGAGAAGGATAGAAGAAATGGGTCCCAAGGGGCTATAAATAGTCCACCGGGGCCCATAGAGAAGTCACTTTCACTCACAAAGAGAAGAAAGAGAGAAGAAAAGGGAGAGTGATGGTAGCAGAGCGAGAGTGAGCACAGCTTAAGGAGTAAATTCAGGTCCACCAGTGACTGACGAATGCTAGAACACCGATGAGTAGTCAAATACCACTTTGTCTTTCTATATTTAATGCTTTTTTCAAGTATTTAGGCATCATAAATGCCTTCCAAATTGGTGTGCAGCGTAGAAGGTGGTCACCTGGCTGCCAGCTACATAGACGACAATTGACAAATTCTCATCCTCATAGATGACCAATCTGCGATCAACATCTGCACAAACATACATCAGTTGATCTCTATTTGCAAGGGCATGGGAAAGGAGGAAAACGTGCAACGGAGACGGTAGAGTTGGAACTCTTCCATCTACGTGGCAAAGATACAGTGGCCTAAACCGCCATCTCCGTAGACTGGCGACTAAAAAGATCCACCGTTTGCAAGGGTCAACTTCTGTCTGCGTGGATTGACGCAAAAACTAAAGAAGAAAGGGAAAATAAGAGGGAAGAAAGGGGGCGGGAGCATTTTACAATGCCCCAGAACAAGCTAGGGGTATTTTTCGATGCCCTAGAATGCTATCTGATATTTGACATGAGCTTGGTTGGATGCAGGAGGATACTATTACCTTCCAGGCGAGGGAGTGCTACCCAGCGACAATGGTGCTGGAGCACGAGTTGACTGCTGCAGAGTGGGGGATCGTGACTCTATGCGGGTTGGAGAAGGTACATCAGTGGCCACATCTAAGAGTGCATAATGTGCTTATGTATTCTTTGATCGAGAGGTGGCACAACACCACTTTGAGCTTTCACTTCCTGACAGGGGACACTACTATCACCCTCCATGATGTGTGGAGAATCTACAGAGTGTCGATTCAGGGGTTGATACCCGAGTACTGCTTTGAGGGGTCAGAGCCCTACATGGAGATGGAATTCAGATGAAGATATGCAGATCTATCAATTACACAGTAGCGAATGTCCTGGGTAGGAGTGATGGCAATGGAGCCACGGTTGCGGTGGGTGGCCCTATACTTGGCTAGATTGATAGGAGGATGATTGATGTGTGATCACACAGGGAAGGTATTCCCGATAGATTGAGCTCGAGTTCTTAGTAGCATGGTGAAGGATGGAGATAAGTACTACTGGGGGTATACCATCCTTGGGAAGTTATATTACGATTTACACATGTGCGCCTACCATAAGGGTAGGCACTAGGGTTGGGATGCACATTGCTTCTTGTTTGGGCGTGGGAGCACATAGCGGTCATATGACCAATCAGGAAACAAGAGACTCGAGCATCTTATGATCCGTTCGCATGCAGGTATAGGCCTCCTATCAGTTATGAGGCCACAAATTCAGTGGGATATTGGTGATAGAGGATTGATGAGATGGGGGAGATTTAGTGGGCACCTTATGCAGGGTACAAGGCCTGGGGACACTAGCTCCCATAGCAAGATGGGTACACAGAGGATGAGTTCTATGAATCATATTACATGAGATTTGTGTAAAATGAATGTTGGCTCATTGGGAAAACAAGTTACATGATCTCCAAGTACATGCCTTCGAGGGTACAGAGACAAATGGGATAGGTGCAGGAGGAAATTCTAGATGGGTTCCAGCATACACTGGTGACATGAGAGGTGGGGAGCATCTAGGTGATGGGATTTGATCTGCGCATAGCATGAGCATCTTGGATAAGGATGATAGAGGTTCCATGGATTAGGGCTCTAGAGTCTCTCCATGATGTAGGAGTTTTACCAACATATGCCCAGTGGTGGGCAGTACATAGATCAGTTAGGTTGACAGTGCCATGGATTGTACAGACATATGAGCAGCCTGGAGAGGGAGGTGATGGAGAAGGACAGGATGATGATGAGGATGGAGGAGGGGCTGAGGGGAGGGTATTTCAGCCTAGGGTCACAACTCAGAGATGGAGAGGGCAGGTATAGATACTAGCAGGGAGGTAGCCTCCTATAGTCCCAAGTGCATAGGGAAAAGATCAAGGACAAGGACAGGAGCAGGGGCAGGGGACACAGGGGCCACCCGATCAAGGACAGGGGCCACAGGGACAGGGACCACTAGCCAGGCACATAGCCCAGGATTTTTATGACATAGTGGTAGACGAGCAGGACGGTCTTTGGACTGAGTTAGGCAGAGTATAGGGCCTGCTAGTGACATCTCAAGCGACTGAGGTGAGCATGCAGGAAGAGATCCAAAGACTGCAGGGTTTACTGGTGACTATTTACGCCACAATGAGCAGTGTTCAGATAGAGTTGTCTAGGGTTCAGGAGGAGTTGGTAGCAGAGACTGCTCGGGGGGATAGTGGTTAGAGAGCACTAGATTTATTACACGTAGAGGTGGATAGTGGATATTTCACTATGATTGAGGAGCATGGAGGTGCAGAGGAGTTGGCATCTATGTCAGCATAGATAGTACCTCTAAGAGTAGAGTGAGACTTAGCACAGAGACATGCGGAGGATTAAAGAGTAGATCAAGAGATAGCTCGTCAGGTAGGCAAGGCTGCAGGTTTAGGATAGGTGATGGAGGATGCTTTTGTAGCACAAAGAGAGCCTAGTCAGAGAGGCTAAGAGGCCGCATATTATATGGGTCTCTATCATGCCACAGTGCTAGAGGGGTTACAATAGCCTCCATACTTAGAGAGAGTGCAGACTAAGAGCACAAGGTGAGGCTTGCAGGGATCGGTGGGGTTACCACCACATCTAGGTAGTGGTACAGGACCATCGCAACCACCACTATGATTCATCTCAGACCATTTTTGATACACATTTTTGTATAATTTATGCGACACATTACGGACTACTGACATTTTGAGATATATACATGCACTTTTGTGGACTATTGGACTTGATTTATGGACTTTATTTATGATGTTATATGATGTGATGTTTTATGAGGGTGTATGGATGCATTATGATTTTGTAGTACATGTGCTATATGATGTTTATGACTGACATGCATGATGAGATGAATGTATATGAGTATACTGATCTATTTGTGATGTAGGGATGGGATATATATATATATATATATATATATATATATATATATATATATATATATATATATATATTAGATGTGATGTGTAAATGCTTATAGATGGATGTATTTTACATGTATTGATGCAATGTGATGGTTAGTAAATGTAAATGCATATGTGATTTGTGTAATGAATCCTAAAATGAATGAATCTTAAAATGATGTTAATGACTTAACAATGTACCTAAATAGGTAATGGATAATGAATGAAATGAATACCTATATGCAACTATAACGATTAATGGATAATGAAAGAAGTAACAATGCAACTAAATAATGAATGAAATGAATAATGAATGGAATATGTAATGGAAATAAATGCAACCTTAATGAATAATGATTAATGAATGAAGTAACAATGCAACTTATAATCAATAATGATTAATGAATGGACTTAATGAAGAACATAAGTAACCTAATGAATGCAATACGAGACATATGGGGACATTGTTTTTGTGTGTATCAAATAGTTCTAATTAAATAACTTAGGTGACTAGATGGGGGGAATAAATAGAAACCTTTCCAAGAGAAAAATCAAGATGCAATATGACCTAGCTAAAAAGGCAATTCTAACTACATGATAATAGTGGGATTTATACCCTGTTAATGTTGGAGAGCACACCCTAGTTTGATATTGCAAAAGGAGTTATGCACCATGTGCTAGAAAACACAAGTGACATGGTTCATTTGCGTGGACTAGACTCTCAAACAAATAGCTTGTTAGGAACAACAATGCAAGATATCAGGTATGATCAGATCTATGAAATGTTACTCATAAGGAGATGCAATACATCTAGATTTGTTTAGGGATTTGAGATGCATGAATCCTGCCCCCAGTGAGGCATACATAGTCATAACTAAATATCAAAACATAAATGCACTAACAATCTATGACAAGAAGATCATACCACAAATGACATGTATTCCACTATATAGTCACCATAATGAACCAAGATATAAAAGATCAAGGCTATCATGATAAGGACATAGTGAAACACAAGATAAAATCAACAAAAAACCATCTTGACCAAGTGGTCATTCAGTCCAAAATTTCTTGCCATGAACAATTTTGATGTGAGGATTGATAGAATAGCCGACACCGGAAGGATGCATTCTAATGGGCTATAGATTGATTTAAGAGAAACGGTAATTTTCTGGCAATTACTTGTGAATCGAATGATCGATAGGAAAGTCAATATGTCTGCTAATTTTTTGGAAACATTTGCGGTCACTATGTCTAGAACAAAGCTCAATATTGATATGGTAAGCTCAGTTGTGCAGGAATGCGATTTTATTGCGGAGGTGAAAAATGGTCAAGGAACTACCTGCACAAATATGGGTAGTGGATTTTATTATGGAAGGTGATGTAGGCTACTTGGAAAAAAATGGTGGAAATAGATAATGGATCTGACTACACATAGTGCCTGAAATAGGTTTTCACCATGGTACTTATCCATTGCGCCACCGAAGTGGTTTTCACAGATGGATAGATTTATTTCTCTTTCTCTTTTTCATTTTTGATATTATATTTCAATATTTTGTATTTTTTATGCCTTTTTGATTTTTTGCTTTTGCTTGCTTTTTGAATGTTTTTGGATTTTCTGCTTTTCTAATTTTTTATGGATTTTTGAAAATTTTGGTTGTACAATGGACTACTGACGGATCAAGCATAGAAGTGCTTGAGGTGTACAATATTTATAGGATCAGGGATAGGATCTCCCTCTGGTGATGCAATCTGATAAGTGTCAGAGCCATACTTTATTGTGACGATGAAGGGCCCCAACCAATTAGGTTCAAACTTTCCTTTATTTTCATAGTTCTTGAGGTTCTTCATATTGTGTTGTAGGACAAGATCACCAACCTCAAACTGACGAGGCTTGATCCTTTTTTTGAATTGAAGGCAAAGGTGATTTTGATACATGTGGAGGTGGTTTAGAGCACTGAGGTATCTCTCATTGAGGATTTCTAGCTCTTGCAAGAGGGAAACTCTATATTCTTCTTCGGACAATAGATTCTTGAGAGAAATTTTGAGGGAAGGGAGCTCAATTTCGATGGGGAGAACATCCTCAGTACCATAAACAATGGAAAAGGGGGTGGCTCCAATGGGGGTTTGGATGGAGGTGCGGTAGGCCCAAAGGGTAGGCTTGAGGTGAAGGTGCCAATCACAACCAGCTTCATCAATTATTTTCTTGAGGATTCTAAGGATGTTTTAATTCATAGCCTCTGCTTGACCGTTGCCTTGCAGATAGTATTTGGAAGAGGTATAGTGGGTAATGCTGAATTTCCTACGTAGCTTTGTGACATCCTTATTCTTGAAAGGTCCTCCATTATCAGTAATAATGTCCTGAGGAATGCTAAAGCGACAGATAAGATAGTTCAAAATAAACTTTGCAATCTATTTTCCAGTGGTGTAGGTGAGAGGAACAACTTCGACCCACTTGGTAAAGTACTCAGTAGCAGCAAGGATGTATTTATGGCCATTAGAGGAATTAGGAAAAATCTAGCCAATGAGGTTGAGACCCTGGCATGAAAAGGGCCAAGGGGTGATGGTGGGCTGAAGGGATTGGGAGGGGGTGTGTATCAAATCACCGTGCTATTGACAAGGCACACACTTCTTCACATAGTTGTAAGAATTTTGTTCCATACCAGGCCAATAATATCCAGTGCGTAACAACTTCTTGGCCAAAGTAAGTCCACTAGAGTGAGCCCCATAGATTCCTTGATGTACCTCCTCCAAGGATGTTTGTGCTTCATCAGAATTTAGACACCTTAGAAGAGCTCCATCGAAATGCTTTCAGAAAAGGGTATCACTAAGGATTGTGTATCGGGAAGTGCAGTGAATGAAGGTTTTACATTTATTGGGGGTTAAGGTAAGTGGGGTGTGTCCATCATGAAGGTAGGAATATACTTCTTGGTACCATGGGGAGTTAGGATCAGAAATTTCACACACCATTTCAAAATTTGGTTTTTCACAAGCAGGGACCATAAGATTCTCAACAAGAAACTCACACCATGTGTTGTGTTCTACCATGGTGATCAAGGACCCAATTGTTGCCATGGCATTTGCTGCTTTTTTGTTTGTGTGGGGGATCTGTTGGAAGATCAATTTAGTGAAATGAATTTTGAGATCTTCAATTGCATGGCGATAGGGAAGCAACTTGTCATCCTTTGTTTGATATTCATCCATAACTTGTTTGATAACCAATTGTGAATCACCAAGCACCAACAAATTGAGAATCTTCCATTGTATGGCTTGTTGGAGTCCAAGTACAAGGGCTTCACATTCTGCAATGTTGTTAGTACAAGGAAACTATAAGTTATAAGATTTAGGGATGAGATCCCCTTTTGGTGTAACAAACAAGATTCCTACCCCTGATCCTTTCTTAGTGAAGGATCTGTCAAAATAAAGAATCCATGGTGTATTCGGGGCAAGATTTAGGAATAATTCATCTATAAAATCTCTGATCAAAGGATGTTTACCGTCAACATGTGCTTCAGCTAACTGATCTGCAATTACTTATCCTTTGATAGCTTTGTGATGCACATAAACAATGTCAAATTCACTAAGGATCATAACCCATTTTGTTGTATGACCAGTAAGAGCAACACGTGTCATGAGATATTTGAGTGGATCAATTTTGGCAACAAGATGAATCTTATGATTGAGAATATAATGTTGTAGTTTCTATGTACAGAAAAAAATAGCCAAACATGCTTTCTCAATTAGAGAATAACCCAACTCATAACCAATAAGATTCCTATGGAGATAGTAAATTTCTCGCTCTTTGCTAGTATCATCTAATTGTGCCAAAAGGGCTCCCAATGTGACCTCTATAGAAAATATGTACAAAATCAAAGGATGGATAGTAATAGGTGGTACCAACATAGGTGTGCTAGCTAGATAGCCTTTTAGTTTCTCAAATGCATTTTGACATAAGAAATCCCATAGAAATTTCATATTCTTGTGCAGGAGATGAGAGAATAGATGCACCTTATCTACCAGTTGTGACATGAATCATTTGATTGATTGCAGTTTTCCTTGTAAACTATGCAATTGTTTCAATGTTTTTGGGTGGTGGCATCTTGAGGATTTCTTTCAATTTCTTTGGATCCACTTCTATTCCATGCCCTGACACAATGTATCCCAGCAGCTTACTAGATTGTACTCCAAAGACACACTTCTTAGGATTTAACCTAAGCTTATACTTCTCCAATTGCTCAAAAATGGCAGTAAGGATAGGAATATGTGATTCCCTTGTCTTGGATTTGCCTAAAATATTATCCACATAATCTTCCATGATTACATGTAAAATGTCATGAAAGATGGTAGTCATTGCTTGCTGATAGGTGGCTCCAACATTTTTAAGGCCGAAGAGCATCACCTAATAATAGAAGGTGCCCCAAGGTGTTGTGAATGCAATTTTGTGCTGGTCTTCTGGTACTATCCTGATCTGATTGTAACCTGAGAAGCCATTCATAAGCCACAACATTTCATGTTTGATAGTCAAATCCACTATAATGTCAATATTTGGGAGTGGAAAATCATCCTTGGGACATGCAAGGTTTATGTCTCTAAAATCAGTGCAGATGCAAATGCCCCCAGCAGGCTTGCCTACTGGTACAATATTGGAAACCCATTCAGGATAATCTATCAGTTTGATTACTTCAGCATCTAGCATTTTCTGAAGCTCTACTTTGACTACCAGTTCAACTTGTTTATGCATCTTGCAAAGTTTCTACTTAACAGGTTTTACAGTGGGCTCTACAGCAAAATGATGCATGACAAGATCTGTATCTAGCCCGGGTATGTCCTTGTAAGTCCAGGAAAATTTGATTTTATGTTTATGTAGGAACTCTGTCATGTCTTTCTTTTCCTGATCACTAAGAGAAACTGCGATGTAGGTGATGCGTGGATCCATTTATGTGCCCAGATTGATTGGAATAGTGTCTCCAATAATCATAGAGGATACTTCTAGTTCTGAAGATATAAATGGAAAGTTAGCCTCTCCCTTCTCTAGCACGTCAAAAAGGTTTTCACTAGAGGAAGCATCATTTATTTTATCTTTTTCTTCATCCAAAGGTGCCTACAAGAGGTTTTCACCAGAGGATGTATTTTCATTTTTATTATTTTTATTTTCTTTTTCAGTTTTTCGACTGAGAGAGTTGACTTGGCTACCAAATTAGGCTTGTTTGTTGTAGTGGATATGATGTTCATACTCTCAGAGATTCTTAAGTCCAAAGAGGGCTAAAACTACCTCATCTGAATCACAAACGTCCAAAGCTGGTGATGAGTCTTGTTGATCCCAGTCAATTAATTCAGGGTTTGTGAGGGGTAGGCGAGGGGATGAAAGGTCAGCTTGGGTGATAGTGAAGACATGAGGATGGTCGTCTAGGTCATCTTCAACATAGTGGAAATTAATTTCAAAGAACTCTTCCTTAGTGTCTAAATCTAAGGTAGCTAAACATTAATCCTTAGCGAAGTTGGTCTTGGTCTCTACGGAACCCAATCCATGTCCTTTAGGATAGATATTGGTTGTTATGTTCTTCTTCTTAGCTATTTCATTAGCTTCAAGACTAGTACCATGATACCCCATGCTTTCAAAAATGGGAGTAACCTTGGGATACTTTACTTTGGGGAAAGTTACAAGTCTTTATTCTTCATCATTATAGAGCCAATCAAGGACATTGTGTTCCATGTGTTCATCTGATAAAGACCCCCAATGTTCAAAAGTGGTTGTTTTTCAATGCATGAGCTCTTTATCTTTAGAGGGGGGTAATGGTGATGGTCTTCCATAAGACTTTGGAGACAAAGGGAGTTTCCCAATACATAGAGCACTTTAAAATTTATACTCTCCCATGCCTTGATCTGTAAAGGTAGATTTTGCTTCAGATGAAGAGGGGTTGTCTTCAATAACCTTGTCTTTAGTAACTTTTTCCTTTCCTTTGTATTGCTCAGCTGGTGGTTGTGATGTCTTTTCTGGAACTTAGGGAGTGTTTGAAATAGGGGTTTCTTGATTAGAATATCATCCAGACTCATTCAATGGACAAAAGTTAGATTGTTTGCCTTCCAGTCTCTTGCAGTATTGAAAGGGCTCAGGATCTCCTAGAATTGTGATTTCTCTACCATGATGTGGTAACTTTAAACATTGATGATAAGTAGAGGGTACACCTTTGATAGTATGTATCCATGGTCTTCCCAGCAAGATATTGTAAGGTAGGTCTAGATCTAGCACATGGCAAATAGTTTCAATCAAGGTCAGGCCCACTTGTAAGGGTAGTGTGATCAAACCCTTTCTTCCTTTCTCTCAATCATCATAGGCCTTTATTGTGATTCATTTGTCTACATCCAAGAGGTCCTCAAAAAGACCAATGTTACAAATCATCTTTAGTGTGCACAAATTAAGGCCAGATCCACCATCTATAAGGACTCATTTTATTTTTGTGGATTGGATTTTTCCTTCTATATGTAGGGACTTATTATGATGTAGGTCAAGACCACAAAATTCCTTATTGATAAAGACAAGATGTTCTTATGCGGCTAAGTTCCCTATCATAGCTTGGAATTTTATAGCGTTGATGTTTTCAGGGACGCGGGATTTATTTAGAGGTTTATCAAGGATTTCTCTATGAATTGGCAAGGTTGTCAAGAGCTCAAGAATGGATATCTATGTAGGTATCTTCCCTAACTGAGCCAATAGGTCATAGTGCGAGGTAGGCTAAGTAGTGGTAGATGGTGCAGTTGGTGGATTTGCAGATGTAGAAGGTTTATCAGCAGCTTGAACAGTGACTTTGGGTCTGCATGTGGTAGCATTACAATCAGTAGCTTTGAGGATTATGGTGTTAACATGTGTGTTAGCTTCTTCAATGTGGCCACAAAGAGCATCAAACCTAAAGATATCATTTTCATTTAGACTTCCACATGTTCGATCATGGCCCATGATAGTATTGGTAGAGTAATCATATGGGATCGTGTTTGATGCATTGTTTTGATTGTGAGGTGGGAAGGGCTGATTATAGACTTTAAGTTTCGCATTCGATGAGGATGCATTATGACCTTCAACTTCAACTTTCCCATCCTCAATGAGATCTTGCACAAAGTATCTAAGCTTCATGCATTTCTTGGTATCATATCCCTTGATGTGATGATAATCATAATATTCATTATCTCTATACCAAACAGGCTTGGGTTAATTTTCATCAAAAGGCCAAGTATTTGGATAGATTATCATTCCTTGATCTAAAAGTTGTTTGAAGATTATGTCTAGGGGTTCTAGTAATGCTGTGAATTATTTCCGTTTCCGATTGTCATTGTTGTTGTTGTTTTTATTTTTATTGTTGTAGTTGTTACAAGGAAACAATAATGATTGATTGCACGGTCATTGATTGTTGTTTTGATTCTGATTGTTCTGATTCTGATTTTGATTGTTGTTACGATTCTTATTTTGGTTCTGATTGGTGTTGTGATTGTTTTGATTATTATTGTTGGATGTTTAGACAGTTTGAACATGCTTGGCATTAGTCACTCCATTATTGACAATTATGGTTTATCATTGTTGGAAGGAGTATAATGTTTGATGCTACCTCTTTGCAAAAGGCAATCTTTGATGTCTTTTCCCTTCATGACAAGGGATTCAAAGGTGTCAGGTGAATAAATTTTTATTTGGAAAGACATCTCAAAGATAAAATTCTTTGTGAAGATGTCAATTAAGTGGCTATCAGGTATTTTCCATGGCATGCAATTTACAATATGTCTCCATCGTTGTAAGAAACTAGCAAATGTTTCTCCATTCTTTTGTTTAGTATTGCACAAATCGCTGAGTGTTGCTTGATGCTCAATGTTATATGAATATTGTCCAACAAACTTCTCTGCAAGATCAGAGAAAGTAGAGATTGACCCATAAGGAAGGGCCATGAACCATTTCAAAGCTGCACCTCTAAGACTCCTAGTAAAGAGTCTTTTTAGGTAATTTTCATTATGTGCAACTTCTTGACATGCAATGTAAAACTCTTTGAGATGTTGTAGAGGGCATGTTTCACCTTTGTATTTATCAAATTTTGGAATCTCAAAGTTTGGTGGGAATGGTTGCATTGTGATAGACTTGTAAAATGGATAGGGACAAATCTCCTCAAAAGAAAACTCCTTCTTGCCTCCATTCTGTAAACCTTGTACAATTCTTTCGAGCTCATTGAATTGTTGGGTGAAATCTAGAGTATTATGTGGAATAAATGGTGGTGCATAAGCCCCTCCTCCTCCAAACTGTGCAGCTGAAAATCCTGTGGAGGTCATACCAACAGTAGGAGGAGGTATATATTGATAGGCTCGAGATGTATTAGTTGTAGATGTCTTCATCTCTATTGTTTGAAATAGAGATGATGTAGGCAAGGGCATGGAAATATTCCCTATGTTGTTGACATTAGCACTTTCTCCTTGATTTTTCATCATTTGAGTGTTATTATGTGTAGTATTATTTGGAAAAGTGCTTAGGATTTGTTGAATTTGTTCTTGTTTCAATTGGGGTATTGATGCAATTGTTGACACGGATGCTAATGTAGGTACTGATGTGGGAGGTTCACTAACAGGTCCTTTACCAGTGTCATGTGATGATGTAGAATTTGAGGTAGAATTCATGGCTGCAGTAGTGGCAGCGGCGGCTTTGGTGACTTTTCAGGTAAGGAGTGTATCATCAAAGTCAGCAGGTACTGTGACACCATTTTGAACAAGATTCAGGAATATTTTTCCATTGTTTTGCATAATGTCTTTCTCAACCATTTCTAAATTGTATGGATCACTAAGGAAGTCAATGACTTGGGTAGGTCTTTCTTCTTATTCCACTAGTTCAGTTTCGTTGGGAACTCCCTCAGCTTGCACCTTAGTTCCCTGAAAGTATTGATTGGTGAAAGGATTCTCCTCAAAGGTAGCGGTGTTGAGTGTTGCACACCTCATTTTTCTAGTTTGGGATTGAGTGACTACCATATAATGGTGGACTTAGAAGAATGGAAGACAAGAAGGTGCAAGATTGAAATGGAATGGAGCAAAGATCTTAATTCTAGATTTGATTGGAATTGATTGAATTTGATTAAGGATTGATTGATGTTTGATTAAGGATTGATTGATTGATTTGATTAAGGATTGATTTAAAGGTTTTTGGAACAAAACCTAAGCATGAAAAAACCTTTTGATGATACAACCACACAAGGATTTGAAGTGATACCTGTTCTACTTGAAGATGGACTTGTGATCTCAAGAAAAATAGGACATCACTAAGGGATTAAAATCACTTGAGACAGACTGATGGTCTATAAGTAATGTTGTGTTTGTTTGAGGATGATGGTTTGTAATACTTTGATTAAGGTATTTCAACCTAAAAGGATTGGTTTGATTTGATAATTTGATCTAATGCTCCAAATGAAGGAAGAATGATGATGGAAGAATGTGAAGAAATGATCCTAGAAGCAAGAGGTTATCTAATCATATTTCTCAATGGAAACGAAAGCGCTATTGATAGGATACTTGGCCATGAAATTGCAGATCTTGTTGTTGTAAATGATTTTATCAAATTTCTCACAATACTCGATCTCTTATTTCATAGATGTGGTAACATGTTGATATTCCTTGTATTTACAAGTAGTTTCCTTTTATTCTCTATAGATCAGAGATTTTGGAATCTTAACCTTCTTTTGTTTCTTGAAACCGGTCATGTCATATGAAAAATATGGTTTTGACTGAATGACTGAATGATCTAGGACAAATGATTTTAGGGTCCTACAGAAGACCAAATTTTGGATGTGTCAACAGTTTTGGAAGCTCACCATTTTCAAGCGGAGATGACAGTCTTAGACGCAGCCGCCGATATGCACATACGATGATTCCAGGGTGGAGATGACTAACTATTGTTAAGACAGTGTGGTGAAATTCTGGGCAGATTTTGATCTTTAGTTGGAGTTTGGGTAAATTTGTCCGATGAAAAGAACAAATTTCAGCACACTCAAACCAGAAAAATAATAGACATATGTCTCAAATCAATCGAACAAGGGACAAAGCAACCTTGACGAATACAAGAAAATTTGAATTTAGGGAACTTTGATTGCAAAATTGTTTTTTTGTATGTTCAAGTGACTCTGTCAAGCCACTTATGTTTTCACTTGGTTTATCACAATGAAGACAGTTCAGACAGTAGCTACCTTAGGAAACTTCCCATGAAATGTTATAGGCCCATTGCTTGGTAGTCCTTTAGCTCACACAACAATGTCACCCCCAGAAGGGTGCCCGTGTTTTTTCCTTTTTCCAAGTATTGTTTCCGTGCTACAAAGATATCTTTCACAACACAATACCGTGGGACATGTATGATGGGAATCTTGGGGGGAGAATCTTCCCTCCCCTTGCACCATAATAAATCACCATTTAGAGGTGAATCAGGTAGGATACTAAGTTACAATTGCTAATAAAATTTTGTGGTGTCCCTGCAATCGATTTGTATGACGTGAGATACTTAAGTCTCTAGTTCAACCATGCCAATATGCTAAGGATATTTACTCAGTATGGACTACTATTGAACATGACCCACCTGAGATTGAAGGGATAAAGTGGACCTTTGTGTTGCACTTTATTTCTATATCGGTTGAAGGGATTACCGGTTTGAGGTTGTCCTCTAAAGGTGAAGTGCACCCTCTAGACAGGCCTCTCTAGAAGCTTGATTGAGCTAAGCTTTCTCTTCACCCAAGTTCCACGAAGGCGAGGGGAGAGGATACGGCTATAACTTAATCATAGCATCACATATTTTAAAGGGATCTATCTAATGACAAATAGCTCGAAAGAAGTGTTGAAAAATAATTCTTTAAACATACCAAAAAGAGTTCATTCCAAATTGAACCTAATTAGAGCAACTACATGTTTTCTACCTAAGCAAAATACACAATAGTGTGATTAAACATACAAGTTCAATTTTTTTCCCACACAGCAAAGAGGAAAGCTTGTAAAGGTGTGTTTACTTTCCTTAAGTCATTCAAGAGTGCTAAAGCTCATTTTGTTAAACATTCAAGATTTGATGAGGTTAATTTTCTTTAAGTAACATATATTCAAAGACAAATGATTAAGCACACAAGTTTATTCTCAAAAATTTGTTAAAAATCTAAGGAAACCTACATGAAAAAGAGTTAGTAGTTTTCTGATCTTTGAAATGTGAAATGCTGCAAAAGATGAAAAACCACAGGGAAATCACGCAAATGGTGATCTGCGTAGACAGTGATCTGTGCAGACGGTTATCTGCGGATATGGTCGTTCATCTGCACAGAAAGCCAAATAAAAAACACAGTCAGTTTCTGCTATAAAAAATAACTTAACATAAAAATAAGATTTTTATCAAATTTTAGCAACATTTAACTCCTAAAAAGTATGTTACTATCAAAAACCCGAGAGTTAAAACACTTAAAACTTGATAAAAACTATTTAAACCATATTTTTTGAAGTCTGTTTTATAACAGGCGGAGACGGTGGTTTATATGCGCAGATGGTGAAGTATCACAGACGGTGATCTGCGTAGGTGGCATTTTGGAAACACAGATGGCGGAATCAGAGTGCAGACCTGTCTGCAAAAAAAATTTCTAGAATTCTGAAAAACACAAGAAAATGTTAGAAAAATAGGGGCGTGGGTCCCATTAGGCATGCCAAAATATATGTGATGAAAAGTAACCTGTCCAAGAAAATCACTAGAACATGTAAATGTTAGAAGTTAGTCATTTAAAATAAGATTCAAACATGTTCAAGCAAATGAAATAAATAAGACAAGAACTAACACCACAACCTTCGATGAGCCAAACAAGGGCACCTAATGCCTTGTTGATTTTCTCTTAGAGATTATTGTGGGTGTGCTCTCCCAACACAATAACTTAATCCCACTATGATTTAGATGGATGAAACTAGAGTGCAACCTAATGATGGATGAAGAGCTCAAGAACAAGTATGAAGAACTTGTCTCAAGCCATTCACCATTGATGAAGATGCAAGCTAATTTAGAATTATATGCAAAGACTAACTAAGATTCATTCCATTATAAACCTAAGATGTGATATGTAGATTCAACAATGAAATAAATATGAAATGAAATAAGTTGCTATGAAAAATGCTAAATTGCTTAAAGAAATCTAGAACTAAACTAGCATGATAACAATGCATAAAAGGGAGATGATTTGTTCTTGACAATGGCCTCTATTTATCAATTTTTTGGAGAGAGAGGGCTTGGATGAGGTGGAGCTCATGTGGCATCCACATAGGTTCCACATGAGGGACACATAAGCCATGCAAGAGGCCCACTTTGCTCACACATGTGTGAGCAACTTTGGATGTGATGGG
>MU223559.1:431990-453991 GCA_018584345.1 Thuja plicata | reverse complement strand
TTAGAAAGTGTAAGAGGGTGTCATCATAGGTGTAAGAAACCTTGTTGGCACCAAATAAGGATTATTTGGAAAAGTGGATTTTTGGAAATTTGCTCACACATGTGTGAGCAAATAATTAGGACTAATTGGTGTAGGAATGAAGAAATCAGCCTAATTAACCTTAGTTAATTAGTGAGTAGGTTTATTTGGTGAGAGTGATGTGAGGTAGGGTAGGATCTAGGTTCAAATTAGCTTAATCCAAGTTTAAAATTTAGATTAATTATAGTTTAGTAGAATTTAAGTCATGTGAAGGAATAAATAAATAAAAAATTTATTTTAAAATGGATTAATGAGGGGTAATGTATATAAATGAAATTTAATACATTAAAGGGGATAGTATTTAAATTAAATTTAAATACTAAGGAAAGTGAATTATATTTAATTAAATGAATTTAATTAAATAAATAGAAGAACATAACAAATATAATTAATTAATTAAAATTAATTATAATACTATGGGAATATTAATTAAATTAATATAAGGATGATTTTAGATGTCTACAGCCACATCTTTGTCCACAGAAGAAAGGGATAAATTCATTTAATTTTTCAAAGAAAGACAAGTGAATTTTTCATGGTCATATGCTGATATGCTAGGATTAGATCCGAATCTAATAATGCACCATCTTAACATAGCTCTAGGAGTCAAACTAGTAAAGAAAAATTTGAGAAAGATGAATCCACGTGTAGCTTTATTGGTTAAAGAAGAGTTGAATTAAATCTTGGATAAAAATTTTATTAGGCCTATTGCATATGCAGCATGAATCTCCAATATAGTACCTATTTCCAAAGAAGATAAAAGCATAAGGATTTGTATAGATTTTTGTGATTTAAACAAAGAATGTACCAAGGATGATTTCCCTCTTCCTAACATTGATACTATATTAGATCTTACAACGGTGCATTTTATGGATGGATTTTTGCAATACAATTAGATAAAGGTAGCTCCCAAAGATGAGGATAAAACTGCATTTACATGTACTTTGGGAACATTGTGTTGGAATGTAATTCCATTCAGTCTTAAAAATGGTGGGGCTACATACCAAAGGGAAATGACAACCATTTTTCATGACATGATGCACACATTAAAGGAGAACTATGTGGATGATATTCTTACAAAATATTACACCAAAAAGGAACATCTCCCAATACTTGACAAAATCTTTACAAGATTGGAAAAATTCAAAGTGAGTCTAAATCCCAAAACGTGTGCTTTTGGCATCCAATCGGGAAAATTGGTAGGATATATTATGTTAGCAAAAAAAGTAGAGGTGGATCCTAGTAAATTTCAAGATATTATAGAAAAGGGGGCACCAAGGAATGTTGGACAATTGAGGTCTTTGCAAGGAAGGCTACAATCTATCAGAAGGTTCATATCACAATTAGTGGAAAAATATCATTCCTTTACCCAATCGTTACATAAGGATATCCTATTTCAAAGGGATAACAAATGTTAAGAGGTCTTTTCTATTTTGAAGAAATTTTTGTGAATCCTCTAGTTCTAATGGATCCAATACCAAGGAAACCTTTGATACTATACGTATCGACAACAAATAATTCATTAGGGGCTTTTTTGGCATAAGAGGATGAAAAAGGAAAAGAAAAATAAATCTACTATATTAGTAGCAAATATGAGCTAAATTATATCTATGTAGAAAGAGCGCACTTAGCAGTAATATTTATTTCTAAAAAGCTATGGCATTATATTCTAGTTCATAAAATCAAGCTCATTGCTAAAATAGATCCAATAAAAGACCTTATCAAATCATCTCTCACTGGGAGGCTAGCCAAATGGGTCATGATCTTAAGTGAGTTCAACATTGAGTATATAGAGTATAAATCTATCAAGGGAAAAGTCATATAAAATATGCTAGCAAAGTCTCCAATCTCAAGTAAAGAACCTATCCAGGTGGAGTTTCCAGATGCAAATATCCTTACTAGTGATCCAAAGACATAGAAATTATACTTTGACGGGTCATATACTCAACATTGCTCGAGGGAAAGAATTATTTTTATTTGTCCACAAGGTTGAACAATTCCAAAATCATTCAAACTACTATTCCCATGAACCAATAATATAGAATAATATGAAGCACTTTTGATAGGACTCAAAATGGATTTGGAATGGAGAATTGTGGAATACAAATATATGGTTATTCTCAATTAGTCATCAATCAAATTAATGATAAATATGAAAACAAAGGATGAAAAGCTCATGTTGTATAAAAGAATTATTGATGACTTTAAAAAGTATTTTGTCTCGATCACATTCAAGAAAATACTGATAGTAGTGGATAAAGCAGTTGATGTCATGGTGACACTAGCCTCTCTTCTACAAATACCTGATCAAAATGACAAATAAGAGTTCTTGGTAGAGGAATTGTTAAAACTCGCATATGACCATCGTAATTCCCAAATAATTTTCCCACTTATGGGTCATGACTCTACTTGGTATGGTCCTATTTATAGATATCTCAAAGACAACACTTTAACCTTGGACCAATCCCAAAATGATAAAATAAACCTTATGCACCAAGCCTCTCATTTCGCCCTTATTATCAGCATGTTGTATCACAAAGGTTTTGATGGAACATTACTTAGATGTCTAGATACTGAGGAATCAAAAAATACCTTACAAGATGTTCATGTTATTATTTTTGGGTCACACTCGAGTGGGTTTACCTTAGCTAAGAAACTTCTTGGGATGGGGTATTATTGTCCAACAATGGAAAAGGATGCATGTCAGTATGTCAAGATTTGTCAAAAAATCCAATACCATGGGAACCTAATAATGTGATAGTATAGGAAATACATACACTAACCACACCTTGGCCCTTTTATCAATAATATTTTTATTTGATAGGGATGATATATCCTCCTTCCAATGGTCACAAATACATTATCACTCCAACTGAATATCTTACAAAATGGGTGGAAGTTGAACCCTTATCAACTGCAAGTGTAAAGAAAATTTCAATGTTCATCCTAAATTACATCATTTGTAAATATGGTATCCCACATGCACTAATGTAGGAGACTCTTAGGATCTTGGAAATCTTGCATCAACCAAAAATATTTCCCTTCTTTTTTGTTTTCTATTATGTTCCAGTTCGGCAGTTCTAGTGTTTTGGTCAGTGTTTGATCTGTACTTGTTATTTTGTGTTGTGGTCGTGACAACGTGTTCTTCAATTTTTCCTAGAGCTTATCCTATTATCATACATCATTTGGTTTTTTCATGCATAATTTATGGAAGATTCTTCGTTTGTCTATCCTATTCTTCATTTTTCTAGTTGGTTGTCATGTTTCTGATCGGTTTCCCAATCTTTCAGTAGCTTTTTCCAAGTGCGATCATGAAAGATCATTGTTATGTTTGAGGTAGATGTTATTTTATGATCGTGTCTCTTAAATGTTTCATTGGAGTTATTTCCTAAAGATTTGGGTCCTAACCTATTTTATTTAATGCATTTTCTCAATTATTGGTAAATATAATCTTTTCTAGGCCGACTAGATGTTGTGATGGCTTTATAAGATTATGGACTTGATCATAAGGGATAGGGTGATCTCATAAGATTATTTGTCTTAGATTGGGTAGGATTGTGAGGGTTTTGATTGTAATCAAGCATTTTTTCTTGGCATAGATGATTGGCATGTGAAACAACATGTTGTGGATTTGTTGAAAGTGATTTTTGATGATAATAAAAGGTTGAATTTCTTATTTTTACCTTTAATGTATTTGTTTTATTCCATTGTATTATGTTGACTGAAAGGTTTAGGTTTCTCTATCCTTGACTATGTAAGGTGGTATCAGATTTGAAGCATGTTTGAGCATAAGGTTGAACAAGATTGAGGTTGAATGAAGTGGAGATTCTTGTATTGGTAGATCTGAGTTCCTAACCTGTGAAGCCCTAGACCTATTGACCGTGAGATGGATAAGTGAAGATATGACTTAAAATCATAGAGGACTTGTTCAAGGTGGTGAGGAATGCATTACTACTAGTTGTTGATATTTGAAGGCATGCTGATTGGAAATAGGTTTCTTGTGTGTCTATAGATCACTGGTTGGAGAAGCATCTTGTAATAGATCATTGTTTGAAAAGATAATTGCACTTGAGGATTTGAATATGCCACCTATATTAATGAACCCTAGAAGGCTAGAGAAAATGATGGAAGACTTTAGCTTTGAGATGAGGAATGAGATTAGAAATATTTTGACTAGACTGAGAAGGAATCTTGAGAGTGGAGAAGAATTTAAGGAGGTTTCTAAAGATCTTGAGACTGTTGATATTGAGATCCCTATAGATGAGGAGAGATTGATGAGAGCTATAGAAAAAGTAAGTAAAAGCCATAGGATGTATGTTTCTACTTTCACCAGTTCATTTCATCCTGAGGATTTGATATATTATATTAGAGAGTTAGAAGAATACTGTGAGCTTGAAGATATCAAAGATCCACAAAGGGTTAGGTTAGAATAGACTAATTTGAAGGTTCATGTTGCCTTATGGTTGAAGGAATTACAGAAAGATAGAGAGGAGCGTAGTGAGACAAAAATCACTAGATGGAAGGTGATGGTTGCTAGGTTAAAAGCTAAATTCATTCCTGAGAGTTATGAATTAGAGTTGTTCAAGAAGTTGTAGAAATTTAGGTAAAAATACATGAGTGTAGAAGAATATACAAAATAATTATATAATATGACTATCAGATTTGGTCGCAAAGAAGTATCTAAGGAAAAGGTGGCTAGGTATGTTAATGGTCTGAGATTTATTGTTCAGGAGGAGTTAAGTATGTTGAGTATTTATACTATTGAGGATTGTCATAAGTACGCATTAAGGGAAGAAGATAAGTTGAAGAGAAGACAAAGTAACCCTAGAGGAAGAGAGAAGCAAGTTAGCAACAATGAAAAAGAGAAGAAAACAATTGAAGTTGAATATGATCAGAGAATACATAAAAGAGGGAATGGTAGCAAGGATTTTAAAGGTACTTATTTCAAATGTGGTGGCATAGGACATAGGGATTTTCAATGTTCTGAAGGATTTAGTAAGATCATAGGTAAACTAAATCTTATGGCACATGAGGAGCATACTACTGGTGAGGTTGTGGAAAATGAAGCTGAAACTAAGATAGGAGAGTCTCTTATGCTTAGGAGATTTATGTTGAGTAAAAAGGAAGTTCAACCTTTACAAAGGATGAATTTTTTTAGGATTGTTTTCAAATCAGGAGGTAAGTGTTGTAAGGTTGTTATGGATAGTCATGTTACTGACAAATTGATATTAGAAGATATGGTGTAGAAGCTTGGATTAAAGAGACTTAAAAATCATTTTCCTTATGGGATAGGTTGGTTTTCATATGATAACATAGTGGAGGTAAAAGAGAATTTTTTTTTTAACTTCAGAATTGGACCTTACAAATATGAAGTGTTATGTGATATGTTGTCTATGAGTACTTTTCATGTTCTCTTGGGAAGACCTTGGAAATTTGACACGGGAGATATTCATGATTGCAGAACAAACTTGGTCACAATAGAGAAGGATGGAAATTTTTTTACTCTTGCTCCTTTGAAGGAAGAAGGGAGATTTGCAAGGAATTTGAGTATCGTGAAGAGTTATTGTTCAGAGAAGAAGATTACAGAGGTTAGTATAGATCAGAAGAAGGATCTTCAAGGTAACTTAGGCAAAGGCAAGTTGGTATCTGACTGTAAGAATGGTGAAGTGGAGCAGTAGAAGACCTTGGTTGTTGAATAGATGAAGGTTTGTAAAAAAGGTATATTAGTAATGCAAAAAAGAGAAGGTAATAATCTAAGATCTGGTGTTGATAGAAGATATGATAGAATGGGTGGAGAGGAGAGTAATTTGATGGATTTGATAGAGGATAGTGCAGAGGTACATAGACATAGATTTGTATATAAAGAGGATATTTGGATCAAAATAAAGCATGGAATTTATATTCCTTGAGGCTTGTCAAATATTCATATGTTTCTCTTATGGAACATTTTATTTTTCCTATGGTGTCTGATGCTAGAGAATATTAGGATCTTGGTAATCTTGCATCAACCAAAATAATTTCCATTCTTGTTTGTTTGTTGTTCTATTCTAGTTGGAAAGTTCTTGTGTTTTGGTCAGTGTTTGATCTGTGCTTGTTATTTTGTGTTACGGTCATGACAACATGTTATTTTATTTTTCCTGGAGCTTATCCTATGATCACACATTATTTAGTTTTGTCTCACATAAGCTATGGTAGATTTTTCATGTGTTTGTCTTTCTCTTGATTTTTTCGATTGGTTGTTGTGTTTCTGATCAGTTTTTTTATCTTTCGGTGGGTATTTATGAGTGTGATAATGTCAGCTCATTGTTATCTTTGAGGTTGATGTGATTTTATGATCACATATCTTAAATATTTCATTGAAGTTTTTTACTTCAGATTTGGATCTTGGCCTATTTGTTGTAATACATTTTCTCAACTATTGGGGAATCAATCTTTTCTAGGCCAACTAGATGTTACAATGACTTTATAATATTATGGAATTGTTCCTAAGGGATATGGTGATCTCATAATATTATTTGGCTTATCTTAGGAAGGACTGTGAGGTTTTTAAGTATAATCAGGCTTGTGTTCTTGGTATATATGATTGGCGTGTGAAACAACATGTTGTAGATATGTTATAAATGATTTTTATGATAATAAAATGACTAATCTATTATTTTTACCTATTGTTCTTGTTGTGTTATGTTAGATGAAAGGTTTGGACCAGTCTACTTGAGGTTTCTCTATCCTTAACTACATCATGCACTCATCACAAAATAATGGGAGGCAATTCAAAAATAAGGATGTTAAAGAGTTATGGGAAAAGTTCTATATTATTCAACATTTATCTTCTATTTACTATCCCCAAGGCAATGGACAAGAATAAGCTTCTAACAACAATAATATTATAATCCTTAAGAAAATAGTGGGTGATTCAGGTAAGGATTGGCACATTCAGTTAAATCCAGCACTTTGGGCTTATAGAGGGTAAAAGTACAAACTTGTGTCACACTTTTATAAAGGAAAAGGACCACAACATGCAAATTGTTCAACTTTAATGACATAAAAAGTAGCATTTGTATTTATAATATGAGGATGATGTAAACTAATAAAATGTGTAAAAATAGATGAAGTTTATGCCTATAATTTTATAAAAAAAAAATTGAACAAGAATTGACATAGTTTTTTAATTTTTGAAGTCCATTTTTCAATTGTTGAAAACTGTTGAAAATATGGGGTCTAGTTCCCACCAAATAAGTATATGCAAATAATCTATTTTTCCTCTTATTTCAAAATATGTTATTGATAAAATGTATAGCTAGTTTAGAAAAGAATAAAAAATGGTTTTCAATGTATATTTTCTCTGTTATAACTTCTCAAAGTTGAACTTATCTAAAATCAAAAGTTTTCATCAACCACCAAATTTACCCTATCAAATCTACACCATTTAAATAAAAAATTACATATTCTTGAAGAGGACTCTCTCCTCTAGTGTTAAATATAAATTTTAAATTTTATTGATATGATCTACTATTTTTTTATTTATTTGAAGCAACATCTTCTCGAATGTTAAAATACCTACTTGTTGAATTTTAAAATTATAATATATTAGGTCTAATCAAAATACTATAAACTTTATATGACAATAATCTTGACTCTAAGCTCAACAAAAGGATATTTTTCATATTTTTTAAAAATATCATTAAAAAGAATAGGGGTTATTGAAACATCGCTTTTCTGAAATAATTTTATATCTTTGGTAATTGGTATAAAATATGCATTTAATAGACATTTTCAATTGGAAAAGTTTAACCACTTATCTAGCTTAGCTAGAATGAATCTAGCTAGACCATATGTTTGACAAAAATTAAATATTATTTAGAAATACTCAAATTTAGTTGTGCTGATAAGTGGTCCTGAAACATGACACAGCTTTGTGTTTTTACCCTAGAAAAAGCATTAGAATAATGACTAGAGCCACACCCTTTTCTCTAGTATATGGTGTTACAAGTGTGATTTTCGTTGCACCAAAAGATCGACTTGTCAATGCTGGATACAACCAATAGACTTATAGAATCCATAGGAGGCGTTTAGTCCCTTGTCATGAATCTGGAGGGGAGTAGTGACCATTTTTCCAACAATATCCCCCTCAGCATTACCCAAGGGGATTGTAACTTGTGACCAAGCTCTGATATCATTTGTTACAAGTGTGATTATTGTTGCACCAAAAGATCAGCCTATCAATGCCTAATAGAAACACTAGACTTATAGAATCCACAGGAGGTGGTTAGTCCCTTTTCACAAATCCCATGGGGATCGCTGACCATTGTTCCAACATATGGAGATGAGGTAGTCTTACCTTTGGAGGTAGAAATTCCATCCCTTAGAGTTTCTCTACATGACATATTGATAGATGAAGAGAATAGAGTTTCCAGGTTGGAATAACTAGAGTTACTTGAGGAATATCATCATCAAGCCTATGATCATCTTAAATTCTATGAAAAGAGAATGTCTAGGAACTATAATAAAAGGATCACACCTAGAGGGTTCCAAGTTGGTGACCTCGTCCTTAGAGAGAACCAAAGAAATCAAGTAGAAAGAGAAAGTAAAGGGAAAATTTTTAGGAACTTTTGTGATCGTCTCATCCTATGGAATATGATCCTATAAACTCACCACATGTGATGGAGAAGAATATGAAGAATCCATCAATAGCATAAACCTAAATAGTTTTTATACCTAAATCAGATGAAAGAGTTTAAGAGGAGAGAGTACCAGATGAAAGAGTATCATGATGTATAGAAAAAAATTGATCATGAAAACATCCAGAAACATTGAGAGAGAGAGAGAGAGAGAGAGAGAGAGAGATGGGGAATACCTAGAAATAGGTGCCTTAGTGGTAAAAAATTAAAAAAAATAGAAAAAGTGCAATAAATCCAAGTGGTGAAAACCTAGTAAAGAGGTTCTATTTGACCTAATTTAAGTCATCCTAGTTGCATTGCATTTGCATTTCCCCATCCTTATATATATCCCACTACATTCTGTCATTTGTACATAGCCATAATAAAGTCTTAGAGCTACATTTATACATAAAAGATCTCATCATATTTTTAAGGTTACCTTGGTCCATTATCATTGTCAAATCCAACTGGGGCCATAATTCAAATTCAAGGAGAGCTCATTAGAGAAATAGACACAAGTACGAATTCACCACACTTTATAAAAAATCAAGAAAAAACCCTTGAACACATTTTTTGTCAATCCAAACATCCAATTTCACACATTCAAATTAATTGACCCGTATCAGATTCAAATACTAAGAACATCCAAAAGCTAAGATGGAACATCAAAGTTGAATGTTATGAACAAGGATTAAAATGGATGGAACTTTTTCTGAGAAAATGTATCCACAAAAAAATAGAAAAGATAGTTCAAAGATGTTTTTTTATTTTTGTATCATGTCTTTTAAGAAAACAAATGATGTATTGGACTAGATAAGCAATGATGGAGACATGATATTTTCTTGATTTCTGCTTGCAAGGTTGATTCCTAGAAGCATGCAAGTTACTCTAATGACATGATCATCAAAGAATCATCAAGGACATTTGTATATGCACAGGGATCAAATCCTTGACTATTTAAAGAAATGGATACCTTGGACATTTAGATTTCTCATATCGTAATGCCAAAATCCACTTTCAATATTGAATTAGATGAAAGAGGTATGCATACTCCCATGGTTTACATATCTAAGAAGTGAGGGTTGTACCTATTTTGTTATTGAAATTTGATGCCAAAGGTATTCATACAATCATGGTTGAAATTCTTGATGACATTAATTTTCCATTAGTATGCAAACAACACTTTCGGTAAGCATACATCGAAAGACAGGATAGAGCAAACCAGAGATTAGATATTAAGAGATCACCAAAGATGATTAAGTATAAAGAGAACCGATGACAAAACTTAGTGTGTAAACCGAAAATGCAATGATAGAAAGATAAAGAGGAACCCGAGATGCAAGATATAGTGCAGACCAACAAGACAGTTAAAGTGCAACTGATAGAAAAAAACTGAAGGATAGTCAAGTAGGACTGACAGACAAAACTGAAAGTCAGTTGCAGCCCGCAAAAAGTGGATCTAACTTCCACGTCTGATAAAGCAAGTGTATTCTATTTATAGGATATTTATTTGTTTTAAATCCATTTCTTTAGGGACAAGATACATGAATGCAAGTGCTTTAATCAGTCTAACTAATTTAAAACACATGGACTAGGAGATCTAGGTACAAATTATAAACCTGATCTTAGAGTTAACATTGTTTTTATCAAAACATGATGAAGTCAATCCATATATAAATAGATAATGAAATCATTCATTATTATTTATGTGAAAAGAGAGGAGAACATGAATGAATCAAATGAACACATCTATGGACTAGATTGAGAGTTTCAAGAACAAGAATAGAAAAAGGTGTATCTGGTTATCAGAACCAAGAACAGAGCATACCGAGAATCAGAGGTATTATTCAATCACAATTAGGTTATAATATTTTTCATGTAAACTAAATTGGATCTGTATCAGCAATAGGAGATTGCATTTACCAGGTCAATTTATAATTTTCTATCATTCTAAAAAGTGGAGCAAAGTGTAAAAATCCTTTCAAGGAAGGTGGACACTCAACAGTGTTTCTAAAGATCTTAACAGAATAGACTTTAACAGGTCTCCACCGATACTCTTAACATGGTAGATCATCAAAAGTGATCAAAATTATAAGCCTTAACCGGCCCCTTCCAATCTACAGATAGTGAAGATTTTTTGGGTGTCATCCCCACCACAGTTTTTACTTCCTCACAGGTGTTTTCTACGATATCATATCTTGTGTTATGTGTAAATTTACTTTCATGAATGTTTCTATGAATGTTCACATGTATGTTAATGTTATGAAATGATATAACTCACATCAAGATAGTATAAATCAGATTGAATGGATATACAATTGATTACAAAGGTTAATTGATAAAAGGGATACAAAATTTTTAGAGGACTGATTCACCCCTCCCCTCTTAGTACATACTTCCCATTAATCCCAACAATTGGTATGAGAGCTCGGTCTCTTTTTGGAAATCTTAAAGGCTTAAGAGAAAAGATCATACAATGGAGAAGTATAGACTTGATAAAAATATTGAGAATAAAAAGATTGAAATTTAGATGTTCTTTAAACACTATAAAGAAGCTAGAATCAACATGAGACAGCTACTAGATGAAACAAATAATATGGCATCTCGTTGTAATGAGACATATTATCATGAGGAAGAGATACCAAATTTCTTTGAGTCTTCAGGATCAACTACAAGCAAAGCATCAGATACATCAAAAGAAAGCATCACAAGCATAACTAAAATCAATCTACATCTGGCTAGACAAGTTAAATCTCTGCAAATTGGTCAAGAGACATAGATGGTAAGGATGATTAATGCCATGAAAAATGCTAGACAAGCTGAGCAAGAAAGAACACTAGCTATTGATGATAGAAGAAAGATCACTAAAAAGCTACAAGAAAAGAGTTTGAAATACAAAGACTTATAGAGCATCACCATGAGATAAAAAATCAGATTATTGTTATGAGTCAAGAGGCAAATAGATTAAACGTTGAACTCATTGAAAGAATAGAATGAAAAGTTGAAACATGAAATAAGAATTCAGCAACAACATAATGAAATTATCAAGAAAGCTGAAGAAAGAAATAAAAGAATGGATGATTTTCTTGAAGGACAACGAAGAGTCAACAACAATACCAGTCTAGGTTTTATCGAGAATGGAGAATCATCAAATCAAACTAATCAAAAAAATGTCTATACAAATTCAAGACCAAGAAAGCTTACATGAAATCACTATGGAAAGCAAGGTCAAACATCAAATGTATGCAGAGGCAAAATGAAAGGTATTCCTAAATCTACATCTGCATTCATAGGATTCTATTATAAGTGTAACAAGAAAGGACATAAAGCATATGAATGTAAGTCTGAGATGATAAAACCAAAGAAGGAAACCTACATGGCTAAATACTGTCCTACTTGCAAAATGAATGGGCACACAACTCTTGAATGCTAGAAAAATAAAAGGCAAGCCATGGAAACCTAAAGGTCAAGAAACTCCCTATCAACTTAAGAGAGTCGATAATCACTATGTATGGGACTACAATACTTGGACAAACTGTACATCCTGTGGAAGATATGGTCACATTGCTGCAAATTGTATGAGATAGTGGACTAGAAAGTCTAGAGGCTAGACTAACCCCAGAATGGCATTCTTACACTGTTACAAATTTGGTCATCTCAAGGAAGACTGTAGAGATCGAATGACAGAGACAAGCACATATCCCAATGGCTAAACCATTTAAGACATCTAGAGAGAAAGAGACAAAATGTGGAGAAAATATTCAAGCAATGATGAAGCTGGACCGAGAAATGGAAATGATGACACCCCATCCAATGGATCTAGTGACATCACCACCCCCACCTAAGCAGAAAAAGTAAGTATGGAACTTCATTACCCCAAGTTATTATCTTACATCAGTTCCATAATATATTGATATAATGCCAAATTAGCATGAGCAAAGATGAATCATCGTATTACTTGTTAAAATTTGTGATAACTATGCTTTCGGGCATATATACTGAAACTCGTCAGCATACACTAAAAAATGAGACTGCCTACACTTACCGAGAAGCGTCAGTTAAAATCAAAGTTGCTAAGTATAAACCGAGCCTCATCGGTAAACAAGAAAATGAACAAGTTGTCACCGACACCAAAACCTTTTGGTAAAAGCAAATGAAATAATGACTTCTCTGAAATGTTATGTTGTCACTGAAGGAAAGTGAAGTCTTCACTGATGAACTCTATCTTTATACATCGACGATTTGGTAAGCATTTATGACATGCATTTTAGGGAAACACCTATAAATAGGGCAATAAAACAACTCATTTGTCATGACAACCAGAGCAAAGTGACCAAGGCAATTTTTGAGAAGAGAGCAACTAAGTTATAGAGCGACCACAACTCGACACACAACACTCCAAACTAGATCAAGAATCATTGCAAGAGTATACAGTAAGTTCTACAAGACTGAAAACTCTATTTTTATGCATTACGCAGGAAGCCCTAAATTTCTTAAAATGGCCTCGACATCAAGAACCGTGAAATCCAAGAATGCAAAGAAGGATGAGTTCAATATCATCAAGAATTTAGTGTGTGAGGAACCTAACTACAAGATCCATCCTGAGGTTGCCTCACAACCCGACAACACTAGAGCATTTTCACACATACCAGATAGGGTCTTACTCATGGAAGACGTTTGATCTTTCATGCACTGCAAGATTGCAGAAATAGGAACTTTAGAGTTTGAAGAAGCTTATAAAATGATGTGAAATGAATATGGAACACTAAAAGATGAGCACAAACATATTGAAGTAAAAGGGCTCACCAATGCCCTAATATTCCTGAGGGTTTTCAAAACTGAATGGATTTGGTTAGTGCTAAGCCGAATGCATAACAATGAGCTATGGCTTGATGAAATGAAGGTGATAACCTGAGATGTCATTCATGCAGTCACCGGTTACCCTATAACTGAGAAAGTTAAGGCACTAAAGCATCCACCAAAGGCCAAGACCAAGAAAATGACAGGAGCCAAATGGTAGAGTAATCATCTGTTTACACTTATTAATTAGATCACTTTGATTTAATTAATTAAGTTATTTATTACTATAGTTTACTTAAGCTATCTCTTAGGTGCATTATAATTAATATTTATATTAATTATTAATGTGCAACCTAGATTTTCTAGTTTTTAGGGTTTCATTCACCTATATAGGTTAAACTTTATAGTTCTTTCTTCATTAATTCAGATTACAATTTAGCTCTCACTTCTTGAGTGACTTCTAAGTTCTTCTCCTTCCCTCTTCCTGCTTCTTTCTTGTTATAGGTTTCTTGCATGCAGGTGTTCTTCGGGTTCTGTGGATTTGTCTCTCAAATCCTACATGGTATTAGAGCTTCCCTACTGCTACCTTGTTTGAGGGTTTTGAAGTTGTGATTCGAAGATGAAAGCCACAACTTCTCTAGGGTTTTTTTTTCTTCATTTTGGAGGAGGCACTATTTTCTGCAGCACTTTGAGCTAAAATGAATGCTGCCATCATGCTCAAAGGGCCCAGGAGAGTCAAAAATCATACAAAGTTTGTTTTTTTTTCCACAGTGACCTCTGGAAAAAAATTTCTCCCTCATAGGCCGTACGACACACAAATCAAGAAAAAAAATTTAAAAAATGCAAAAAAAAACTTTTTTTATTAGGTTTTTAGGGCGCCGCGTGACATAGCTGAGGCAGCCATCACCGCACCACCCCAGCTTGGCTTGGTTCAGCCTGCGCCCGGCACCCACCAGCGCGCCACCCACTAGCCATCGGCCATCCACTGGAACAACCCCCAGCCATACTGCCACCCGAGAACCGCCCGGGAGCCACCCGGCTACCACCTCCACCGGCAGCCCACCACCACCTGCCAGCAATGCACATAGAGGTGACATCATTGCTGACATCACCTACAAGAATTTTTTTTTGGGCAATTTTTTAAAAAATTTCCGTCGACCTCAGTTTTTTTGGCGACCGGAAATTTTTTTCAGCGAGACGGACCCGCGACATGCAGATAGCCGTCAAATTTTTTCCTAGGCTCTGTGACTATCATTTGACTGTCAAATTTTTTGTCGTGATTGGTTTTTTTCCAGAGAGCTATTTATTGAAGGTGTTGTTGGTTTTTTGGCCGTATCTTGGGCATACAGTGTCCATTTTTGAAAAATAAAATATCATCAGAAAGGTGTTTCTAAGATGGACGTGATGATACTAGTCTCATTTTCTGGTTCCACCATTTGAGCTTTTGTTTTTGGAGTTGAAGTAGAGGCTTCATTTTCCTCCATCTCTGCATCCGGTTACAGGTTTTCTTCTCATTTGTTGTGCTTTCTATAGCTATCTTTTGTTGTACGGGGGGATAGAATTATACATTGTGGGGGGTTCATTTGATTTATGTACTTTAATTCAGAAATGACCCTTCTACTTCCATCTACTTCTTCTCTCAATGTCAAACCCCTTTGTGGCCTGGATAACACCACAAAATTATCACACCTGGAAAGCATACATGACTAGGCTACTCATGTCACATGGCTTATGGTCATGTCTGGATAAGAACCAACCTGTTCTGCAGTGTTCGTTTGAGGTCCTTCGCCATAGAAACAAAATGGATGAATCCATGGGTTTGATTGCACTGCACATTTCAGATAGCCTTTTGGTTCATCTAGATGGTTGGACCACTCCTCACACCTATTGGGGAAATTTTGCAAATCTATTTGGCACAGTGAATGCATTCAGGGCACTTTAGCTTGATGCAAAGTTGACATCCTTGTCTCCTGATATTTTTTCTACCATTGAGGACTTCTTGATGAAGTTCAATTCTCTCTAATCACTATTACAAGGATGTGGGAAGACCAAATTAGATGATAAATGTATCTTTCTGATACTCTCAAAGCTTCATGGAGAGTTCCATATTTTTTCCTCCACTTTCTATTCCACTATGGATGCCTTGGGTCCTAATGCCTTCATTTGTGGCCTTCTGTGATCGGTTGACTCGAGAGCAGTCAAAGATTCAACAGTTGAATGATGCTTTAGGCTCTATGAGCCATGCCTTGGTTGCTCACCCATCTCCATGAAAATTGGAGCAGAAATAGGTATCATCATCCATAGAATCTTGGAAGGATTCTACTTCGTAGCATTCCTTTGGCCCACCTCCTTCACCTAAGGGGAAATTGAAGATAGACAAACCCAAGTGTACTTATTGCAATAAGTTCAATCATGATGAGTCTCGGTGCTTTCAGAAGAAAGTAGATGGATATGCCCAGCAGATTGGTGATTTGATAGGTCTTCTTCATAAGAGCAACATTGATATTCCTTCTTCCTCTTCTCACTAGTCTTCTTCATCATCATCTCAGGAAGATGGGTCAGACAATGAAAAGGGTCATGTCTTATGTGTATCTGCTATAGCTCCCGCTTCTAGGTGGTTGCTAGATTTTGGTGCTTCACATCATATGGCATCTTCTCAAAGTTCCTTCTCATCTTTTGCGGCCTCTCCTACCCCACAAATCTTGATGGGGAATGACACTGTTATGCCTATGTGTGTTTAGGGTTCTATTGACATCCCTGGTGGTACATTCCATGATGTACTATGTGTTCCATCCTTTTCATCAAACCTTCTCTCCATTTATTAGATTACTCACAGTGGGACAGAGAAGATAGTTGAGTTCACTGCTGATTTTGTACACATCTGTGATAGTGTGAGTGGCCACATTGTTGCTACAGGGATAGTTGATCATGCCACCTACCTATACTCCTTCTCCCATTTTGGTCCACCACCTCCAGTGTTGGAGAATATCTCTCCTACTTCACGAGTGCCTAGTGAGAAGAAGTCGGGTCACCTAAACTTCTATGTTGCTCCTGAGATTAGTGTTGTGGCTTCTCCACCTCCTCCTCCTATTGCGCCTACATTTTTTTAGCATGATTCTTCTTCAATAGTCCCTGTTATGGTCACTCCCTACACCAAGCCTTCCCCTCCCATTGTTGAGGGCATATTTGAGGACATTTATCTCCTCTCAGCTGACAGATTCAACCGATCTATGGGCCCACCTTCATTGGGGATTACATTCCTGGAGTCTCATTGATTCTGCTTTGAGCACTAGCTTGGCCTTCTATTTTCACCTCTCATTCAGGGGTTTCCTTGTTTCTCTGTGCCTCTGTTTCTTCCATATTGGAGTTCCATTGGTTCGATCATTCCTACAAGGGTTCCATCATTCTAGAGGCTTTGGTGTCTCATCCCTCTCTCAGGGGGGGTTTGATTGTACTTATGGTTTTTAGAGAGTCTCTTGAACCATTCTTTTCTACTTTTTTTCTATCTCTTCTTGGAGTAGGGTTTTTCCCATGTGGTTTTCTCTATTTCTCCACTTTACAGAGATTTGGTTGTGCTTGGGTACCTAATCAGGCCTTGTTGTTGGGACCTATTTTCCTTCTTTCATAGCCTTTCTAGGTTAGCTTACCTTCTAACCTTCGCTTAAGGGGGGGTGTTAGAGTAATCATCTATTTACACTTATTAATTATATCACTTTGATTTAAATAATTAAGTTGTTTATTACTCCAATTTACTTCAGCTATCTCTTAGGTGCATTATAATTAATATTTATATTAATTATTAATGTGCAACCTAGCTTTTCTAGTTTTTAGGGTTTTGTTCACCTTTATAAGTTGAAATTTGTAGTTCTTTCTTCATTAATACAGATTAAAATTTAGCTCTCACTTCTTGAGAAACTTCTGAGTTCTTCTCCTTCCCTCTTCCTACTTCTTTCTTGTTACAAGTTTCTTGCATGCAAGTGTTCTTCAGGTTCTGTGGATTTGTCTCTCAAATCCTACACCAAATGGGATGGTAGAGGACTAAAAGTTACTACAATAACCGATGATGAGATCAAGTTCGGTGCATGTGTTCTAGGATACAAATTCTTCCAAGGAAGAAGATTGAACATCATAGCATTAGGTGCAATGGACACAACAATCAAAATTGTGAAGAAGGGAAGACAATTGGACTTATTTGAACTACTCCTAAATCAATTGAAGGATAACTTAAAGACTATTAGGAATGCAAAGTCAAACACGTGTAATTTTACCTCACTCATAATGTTTATCTTCTTTTATTTTCAAAAAACATTACCATTAGTAGGAGATGTGAAATGGGATAGCACCAAACCAGTCACCATGCAAATTAGTGAGCACATAGCCACACTGGGAGATAACTTTGAAATAGTCATGCATGAATACTTCAATGTATTCAAATACCAAATGCAAAAGAGGGTAATAATCCCCGAGCAACTCATTGAAAAGTATAAGGATGAGATATGCTTCATGGTTGATACAGACAATACACACATTAAGCCTATTGTACAGAGGATAGCATGGTTACAACCATTAGAGTATGAGATCAACATTGATCTTGCAACTAAGGAAATTGATTCCTTGATCAATGAACCATTGGATAAGAAACAACTGAAATTTGGAACATATGAAGAGGCCAAGACAAGAATAAAATCTAGCCTAGTTGTTAAGAAAATTATCAGGAAGAAAGAAAACATGGTGAAGATTCTCAAAATGATACTACCAACAACCAAGGAAGAAGTTGAATAGGATGAAGTTGAATAGAAGGAATAAACTAAAGAACAATTATCTATCGGAAAAGATGAAGGAAATGATGACTCCAAGGAAATAGAGTCAGATTCACCACCTCCTCTACCAACTAAAAATCCAAGGACAACATCTTCTTCTATAAAAAGAAGCCAAACATCAAAGGATTCTACTCCTTCACCTTTAAAGAAAGGAAAGGTCAAGACATACAAAAGGAAAGCTAGCACACTGAAGAGACAGAAAAAAAAGAGAGGAAGAAAATTCATAAGAACCTGAGAGGATATAGAAGACACCGAGTAGGATGAAGTTGTAGAAGCATAAAGTCTCAAGGTAACACCTCCTGAATCTATTGATGACATATGCAAATCTATTGCAAACTCTAGATCTATTTCAGATTCAAAGATCACAAGATGGTTGAAGTTTGACCCAGAAGATCAAAATAAAGTACATGATGCCATCATAGCTAAAATGTACAAGTTTAAATATGTACCAATTCAGTTTGAAGGAAGTCATATACCAAGGAAACTCTTGGATAGACTATATTCATGTTGGACATTTACCTTGAAAAATGAAAAAGAGATAAGAGAGAGTACTTTTTTCTCTAATGCCACCTGAATCAAAGAAGTTTGAAATAGATGAAATGATGGAAAAGTACAAAATGGAGTTCTCCCCAAAGCTGAGAGCATACAAATTTCTTGAAGGAAATCTTATAGAGCTTGAGCAGGATAGCCACAAGAAATGGTGCAAGATTATGAATAGACCTAATGAGGAGGAAAGCCCTGACAAAGACCTTCAACAAAAAGATGTTGATAAGGTAACTCATGATGACACATCTGTTGAGTTAGACAAGGAAGAAGATGATACAACCGGCAACAAGACTACAAATGTTGTAGATGAATCATGGCCAGATACCACAAATGAAAACATTGTGGGCACTAATATCATTGACATTACTAATGACCTAGCAAAGGAAGTGAATAAAGATGTCACGGTTGCAAAGGACAAAACCAGTGAGCAGGACACAACAATTGATACTGCACAAGTAAATATTCTAGCAAACATGCCAATATTGATACAAGCTATCAATATCCTGCAAGAATCAAGAAAAACACCTGAGAAGGATGCTCCCAACAATGTAGGGGAAGAAGCAAAAAAAGACAACACCGATGGTCAACAAGACATCGGAGATACTCAAGATGTAACTGATACTAATAAGGTTACCGGAGGAGATAAAGAAAAGGATGCAGATACACAAGACAAGAATGTAGAAACAAGACTGATGAATCAAAGGACACCGATGAAGGAGACAAACCTAAAGATGGTACTCCCAAGGAAACTGACAAGCATGCTACTAATGATGTTAAGGAAAATGTGGAGATGTCTACATACACCCGACAAGCTAAAACTGACACCATGTAGCAGAAAGAAGCACAACAGGTCACTTCATCAAGCACAATTGAGAAGGTCAAGAAATTGGAAAGGGTTTTACATTCTAGTGATTCACAGAAGAAGAAGAAGAAGAAGAAGAAGAAGAAGAAGAAGAAGAAGAAGAAAAAGAAGAAGTTAGAGGTCACATTGGATGAACTAATAGAAATACCAAAGTGTGACCCATCTACACTTGACTTTGAAGCATTACAAGAATATGGAGAAATATGCCAAAGAAAGGCATTTCAAGAGAAGCTGAATAAATAGCATAGGGATTCCATGGTAATAGAGACAACATGGGACATATTACATCAAATTGTGCCCAATGTTGACATTGATCAGAACAAGCCCATTCTGGATCAATTACCTACTCTAACCGATGCAATAAAAGCTCACAATATTGATGCTAAGAAGCAATAGAAGAGAGAGCCGAGCTAAAGTACCAACAAAAGATCATTGAAAACATTAGCCAAGAAGTGGTGGTAAATACAGTAAAGCTATCATAATTCATCACTGAATTAGACCGAAACATATCTAAAGCTATGGCCTTAATTCAAAAATTGAGCACAATAGAAAAGTTCACTAAAGAGAATAGTGAAAACATTGCAAAGTTGGATATAGATCTAGCAAATAGTGCACAAAGCTTAACCACTGATGGAGAAAATGTAGTCAAACTTCATTATGAGAAGATAATTGAGATTAAAAGGTTAAGGTAGGAACTATGGGAGGCAGAAACACATTTCAGGGAAGAAGTAACCGATTTCCAAGCTCAACTTGTACCAAACCTTACACTGCTCCAATAGCACATCAGTTTAGCAAGGCAACTAATAGCAACTCCCAAGATGTCTGTAGCAGACAACATCTATGACATGCACTCAAAGATCACAATCAAGCACATGGTTGTTGAGAACCTCAAAGAACAATGGGAGAAAATGATGGAAGACATGAAGTCTTCACACTCCCAAATTTTTTATAAGCTCTAAAGGTAAAGACCTTTGCCCTTAATATCAAAAAAGGGGGAAAATGATATGAGTACAAAATATAAAATGATAAAATGATATGTATTCATTCATTAATTCAAATGGAAAAATGGTAGATATGTATATGTATATTCATATGGGATAATGATATGTGTAAGGAAAGACATCATATGTACAGTTATACTGACATATACATAGGGGGAGTCATTAAATGACTAAGGATTATGTATGTTGTATATATTTAACATTTTGTTCATATTTTGTACATATAAGTTTTTGATACTAATTTCAAAGGGGGAGTTTAATGACATTAATTTTCCATTAGTATGCAAACAACACTTTCAGTAAGCATACACCGAAAGATAGGATAGAGAAAACCAAAGATCAGATATTAAGAGATCACCGAAGATGATTAAGTATAAAGAGAACCAATGACACAATTTAGTTTGTAAACCTAAAATCCAATGACAGAAAGATAAAGAGGAACCCAATATGAAAGATATAGTGCAGACCAACAAGACGGTTAAAGTGCAACCAACAGAACAAAATCAAAGGACAGTCAAGCATGACCAACAGACAAAATTGAAAGTCAGTTGTAGTCCGCAAAAAGTGGATCTGACTTCCACGTCAGATAAAGAAAGTGTATTCTATTTATAGGATATTTATTTGTTTTAAATCCATTTCTTTAGGGACAAGATACATGAACACAAGTTCTTTAATCGGTCTAACTATTTTAAAGCACATAGACTAGGAGATCTAGGTACAAATTGTAAACCTGATGTTAGAGTTAACATTGTTTTTATCAAAACTTGATGAAGTCAATCCATCTATAAATATATGATGCAATCATTCTGATGAAGGGTGCTCCCCTTAATACCACAAACACATAACAGAAACAGAGAAACAACAATAATTTGCAAGAACAGAAAATGGGCTTCTTATTATCTCCACAAATGTGGAATTACAAACTTTCAGAATTACAATATGCAAAGCCACATGGGCATTCCCCTTACAATATTCTGTAGGACAAAGCCTCGAATTATTACCCAGATCTACCCAGAACTGTCCCGAACTGCCTAAAACAACACTACGGGTCTTCTTTATATAGGCAATTTCCACCGCCCGAGAAGGTTCCAGAAATTTATCCCTTAGGGTCGACCAAACTTAGAATTATTTTATTTTTTTAATTTAGTACATCAAAGTCGGCTCAAAATAACTTTTGAAACCCGAAAATTTTGAAGGAAAATTATTTTCTGCTATTTCAGGTGACCCAACTTCCGGA
>MU223559.1:387580-426526 GCA_018584345.1 Thuja plicata | reverse complement strand
CAGGTGACCCAACTTCCGGAGACCATAAGTCATCACCAGTTGACTCGTTTGACTATTATAACCCCATTTCGGAAATGCCACGAAGCGCTCTACAACGGCTCGATATGCAAGCATTATCGAGCCCAAGCTTCGACCTCATCCGGGGCCTCTAAAGCCTTCAAAACTGAGCTCGAAGTTTCTGTACCCTGTTTTCAGTACTGAAAATTTTCAATATCTTCAAAACTAGACCTGATCTAGCCATGAAACTTTACTGGCAAGCTGATATGACTGAGATGAACCTCCACATGCAAAATCAGAACATTCCGAGATCGTATGGCCAACTTACTAAAAATAGCAAGTTTCCATAAATAGCAGCTCTGCACAAGGTAGCCCTTATTGAAAAGAAAACAGAAATATTTTTTGGGTGATGCAAGATTGCCCTTACACCCAGGATGCTCCTGCATCACATTCATTATTATTGATTTGAAGAGAGAGGAGAAGATGAATGAATCAAAAGAGCACATCTATGGATCATATTGAGAGTTTTAAGAACAAGAACAGAAAAAGGTGAATTTGGTTATCAGAACCTAGAATGGAGCATATCGAGAATCAGAGGTATTGTTCAATCATAATTAGGTCATAATATTTTTCATGTAAACTAAATTGGATCTGTATCGGAAATAGGAGATTTCATTTACCAGGTCAATTTGTAACTTTCTATCATTTTAACAAGTGGAGCAAAGTGTAAAAATCCTTTCAAGGAAGGTGGATTTAACAGTCCAACAAAAAATCTCTTAACTGAGTGCACACTCAACAGTGTTGCTAAGGCTCTTACCAGAGTTGAATTTAATAGGTCTCCACCGATACTCTAAACAAGGAAGATCATCAGAAGTGATCAAAATTGTAAGCCTTAACTAGCCCCTTCCAATCTGTAGATAGTGAAGATTTTGTGGGTGTCATCCCCACCGTAGTTTTTACTTCCTCACAGGAGTTTTCTGTGATATCATATCTTGTGTTATGTGTAAATTTACTTTCATAAATGTTTCTATGAATTTTCACATGTATGTCAATGTTATGAATTGATGTAACTCACATCAAGATAGTATAAATCAAATTGACTGGATATACAATTGATTACAAAGGTTAATTGATAAAAGGGATACAAAATTTATAGAGGTATTGATTCACAGCTCCCCTCTAAGTACATACTTCCCATTAATCCCAACAATTCTAACCAGAGAGGGTTGTACATTTCCATGTTTCAAAAAGATTGATGATGAAAATAGAAAAAATAAATGCATCTAGTGATAAGTGACAATCTTAGTTTCATTTGGCATTCATTTTAGATTAAATCTTGCATTATATGGATTTCTAAAAGGGGGAGTGAGAGAAAATCAAAGAGGGTTAGTCAAGGTTATATCATCACAAATTTTTCAAAAGATTGAGTATATTGGACTTTAAAAAAAATCCATTTCCACTTAACCTTTTTGCATTTAATTGAGTCTTTAAGGTTCATTGCATCCATAAATCATTATCATTAATCATTATTAAGTGTCAAGTCCTATAGATTCATATCATCTTTTGCATTTAGATATCATTCTACATTCACCATTTCATTTTTAAGTATCATCATTAAGAATTAATCATTATGTACATTAATTCATTAATAATTGCATCATTTAAGATTCATTATTTCACATCATTACATTCAATTAGGTTCATCAATAAACATTTCAATTGCATTCCATTAGGATCATTGATCATTAAGTCACTATAGAGCATACAATCATTACATAAGTATACATATTGCATTATATAAATACATGCATAAACATTCAACATTAATCATTAATCATTACATCATGGAATAATTACATGTACACATATCATTGCATCATTAAACATCTAGGTACATTAATCATTATCCATGTTGTAAACATAATTACATTATAACATTGCATTTCAGTTATACATCTAAGTCAATTAAGTGCATCCATACATTAAGTAAACAATATAAACATACATCCATACATTTTCATGGAAAATACATTAACAAGGTGAGGTAGAAGCATCTTGGGATCTAAGAAATCTTGCATCAACAAAAACAATTTGCTTTCACTTGTTAGTCTGTTTGCTTTCAGTCTGGTGTTTTTGTTGGTGATAGATCTATACTTGTTTTTGTTAGTTGTGGTCATGGCTATGTATTCATGGATTTGTGTTGGATCTTTTCTTATGATTGCACCTCAATTGGATTCATCATGCGAGAGTTATTGTAGTTTGCAGGACTATATTGTTCTTCAAGTTCTGATCATAGGTTGGGTTTCCGACCTATTTCCCGATCATTTGGTTATTTTTCTAAGAATAGTTATGCTAGATCAGTGTTATGTTTGAGTCCAACTTTATTTTATGAACGTATCTCTTATTATTTTTATTAGAGGGTGATCCAATTTATTTGGGTCCTGACCTAATTATTGTAACAAATTTTCTTATTCTTGGAAAATGTGATTTTTTCTAGGTCGACCGATGATTGTAATTTATATTTAATCTTATGGACTTGTTCCTATGGGATAAGAGAGTTTTCATAATATTATCTGGCACAACATGGCTAGGGTTTGTAAGAGATTTCTTATCTACTCATGCATGAATTTCTGGCATATGATACTGCATGTTGCAGATCTTTTGTAACTGATTCACTGATCATGATTGAAGGCTGATCTCTCTTTTTATTATTGTTTTCTTATTGTTCTTTTTATTTCTATTGTGTTGTGTTGGCTAAAAGGATCAAATTGATCTTTTGGGGTTTCTCCATCCTTGACTGCATCAAGTGGTATTAGAGAAATTTTTTGCATCCATAGGGTTTTCTTGTGGGATGACGGTTGAAATGATCTAACCTACGAAGTCTATGGATTGTAAATATAGCCAGGAGAAATGCTAGAGGAGGAGCATAACATGAAGATCCAACAGTTTTGGATTTATTAAGGCAAATATCTTCAATATTACAAGTAGTAGAGATGACCTAGAGGAGAGGAAAACATATAGAAGATGCAAGTGATAAAGAAAGAGATGAACAAACTATGAATGAAGTTGTAGAAGGTGATAAATAAGAAGCACAACCAGATTTGAATCAAGGAGAGGAAAGATTCATTAGGGCATTGACTAATGTTAATCGAAGACCTCATTTCAACCCACTTGATTATGATGGTAACCTATATGATGATGAGTTGATAGATTGGATCTAAGAGATGGATAAGTATTTCAAGCTTGAAGGGACTAATGAAGAAAGGAAGGTGAAGTATGCTAGAACCAAGTTGATAGTACATGAGTTCCTATGGTGGGAACATTTGTAGACAGATTGACAAAGAAGAGGTAAATAAAAGATCAAATCATGGGATAGGATGGTGAAAAAATTAAAAGAAATTTTTTTGGCTGAGCAATATGAAGTAAGTTTGTATAGAAAGTTGCAGAATATAAAGCAAAGATATTTAAGTGTTAAGGGTTATATTGAGGAGTTTTACAATTTGAACATGAGATCTGGTCAAGAAGATGATGAAGGTGAACAAGTTTCTTGCTACCTTGATGGTTTGAGGATGTCCATACAAGATGAAGTCAGTCTAGTGCATATTAGGAGTGTGGAAGAAGATTACAAGTGTGATAAGTAGGTTGTCACACTTAAACTAAGCTATAGTTCAACATAAGTCCAAATTATACTTCCTTGGGCTTTCTTGATCACCAAGATCCTAGGAGAGATCCAAACCAATTGCCTTACCCACTCCTACAACCTTCATATCAATTTCAGCTTCTCACTAGTCTATGATTCCATTGAGCTCATGAGGGTAAGCCCTTCTCCTATACACCAACCCTATTTTGTAACCTTTCAGGAGTTAGGGTAGGTTCATGAATAATCTAAGACCACAATTATAACTTCTATCAAGATTTAGGGTTCATCTCTCAATCATTGCATATTCTTCCTAGAATTAAGGGCTAGAAGAAATTAGGTCTCTATTAGCCCTATTTTGTAGGATTTTGGCTTTCTTTCCTGAATCTTCTATACTACCCCTTAAACCAAATTTGAATTCAGACACCCTTTACCAAAACTCAAAGGATTTTCTTGGTCTTAGGCTCTGAAGGAGTCTGTACAACACTAAACCCTAAATGAGATAATTCTTGAGAAATGAACCAGTCTTTGCATATCATGTTAAAAATATATTCAAATGGATTAAAACCTTCACTATATCATGAACCAAGGTTTTTCAAGGTCTTAGAGACACCACTGAGGTGTTGGATTTCTTTTATCAATCCACTCTTGCAAGTTAGACTCTTTGTCCCTCTTGTTTCCCTAGTTGGGATATGAACAAGCTCGCCTGGGGAAAGAGCTCAAAATTCACCATTAACACTTGTAACCTCCTAAAAAAAGGAAACAATTGTACATAGATCCATTTTCAATTCTACCAAGGCTTAGTTATTTCCACTGTTAAAACTTCCTAAGGATCCATTTTTGAATTTACAACCCTGGTTGGTCTCGTGAACCCAAAACATGGACAGTAATTAATTTAAAATTCAAAATAAAAATAAAAAGACTACTCCACTCCACACAATATTGAAAAAATATCACACCTTTCTAGTTACATGGAAAAGAAAATAGATTTAATGCATTAATTTCTACAAAACAAGAAAATTGCTTTGTAACAGCAAACTGACTGATTCAAATTCTTGCAAAATGTATCTAGAAGTGTCCAACCATCGTACAATGCCATAAAATTCCTTAAATAGGTCCTATTTACCTATTACAACTTCTCAAACTGACCCATAAGTGCCTTTGGGGAGTTTGCAACTTTTTCCCAAATGTTGTCGAGCAACTTTTCAAAGTTGCAAAAGTTGCTCGACAACTTTTAACATCTTTTGACATTTCAAAATTACATTGTTCTAACCCAACATTATGAGTTAAAATTCACATAAAAATAAATTATAAGCCTATTCATAATTAAAATGGATCAATTTATGCACTCTAGGTTCCATTTATCAACTTTTCCCTATTTGTCTTACAACCCCAACATTAGGCCTATTGGACATAATATTTCCACAAAAAAACATACCATATCAAAAACTAAACTAAACTTACACTAGAACTTTCTCAAACTAAAACAAGCCTAGAGTAGGCTTTCCAAGACAAAATTTGTTACTTGGATAGGACCAACCTCCAGGTGCTCCTACACCAGTCTCCCCCTGATGAGAATATCTCAAGTTATCTTTGAAGATAAAATTTAAAAATCAAATCCAAGCTTCTTAAAATCACCTTCAAAAATCTAGGTAGCCTCTGATTCTAGTTTTTTTACTCACTTGATCATATATTCCATGTAATCCTTCTTTTTTGTCTTCATGGAAACTATATTATCTAGAATCATCTCTGTTGGAGGTTTGGGTTGTGAAAGAAGTGCTAGGTCTTGAACCATTTCTTTCACATCATCATCATATTCTTGTCTGTCCGGGCTAGGACCCTTGTATTTCACCAAATATTCTATGTTGAACATAGGTGAAAATGTTACATCTTTGGGAAGATCCACCTTTTATGCATTGTACCCATACTTATCTAGGATTTTCCAAGGGCTAATCCTTCTCATTTTTAATTTACTTAGTACTCCCTTCTAGATTCTAGCTTTGTTTAAATGAACCATCACCCAGTCTCCAACTAAAAATTGGATATCCTTTCTCCTAACATTAATTATGTCCTTGATCTTTGAAGTTTTTTTTACTAGGATCTTCTTTACTTTCTCATGGACTTTGCAAAGTCCTATGCATTTCCACTCCTCTCTGGCATGTCTCTGATTTCTCTTAGTTTATACACACCCCTAGGTTGCACCCCATAAACTATTTCAAAAGGACTCTTACTTGTGGTCCTATGCACTGTATCATTGTATGCAAATTCAGATTGGTGAAGTAATTGATCCCAAGCTTTCCCATACTCTTTAGTTAGACATCTTTGAAGGTTTCTTGAGGTCATATTTACAACCTTGTCTTCCCATCATTCTGTGAATGGTAAGAATATCCAAAGGACAAATTGCTTCCTAGTCTCTTTCATACAATTTTCTGAAAATGCCCCATGAATTTGGTGTCCCTATCTGAGACTATGTTGATTGGGATTCCATGAATTTTGATTACTTCCCTAAAGAACAACTGTTCTATATGACTGGCATCATGAGTCACCTTACATGGGATGACATGACTCATTTTACTAAATCTATCAATAACAACATATATGCTATCCTAACCAGTCCTAGTCTTGGGTAATCCAACAAAAAAATCCATTCTCACATATTTCCATGGCCTATTGGGAATTGGAAATGGTTGATACAAACCAGCATTGGAGGATGTGACTTTTTCCCTTTGACATATTGTACACTTCTCTACATATCTTCTTATATCCCTTTGTATTCTTGGCCAATAGTAGAACCTCTATATCAACTCGAAAGCTTTATTCAATCCAAAATAACCACTAAGGCTTCAATTATGCTTCTCATGCATCAATTTTTACCTCATTGAACCCTTAGGTACACATAACTTCCCACCTTTGAATAGGATTCCATTCTACAATGTATATTCTTCATATTCACTATGAAAGTGATTGTTGAACTCTTGGCATACCTTGTAGGCTTCTCTAAAATCCTCATCCTCCTTATAGAGGTCTTTGAATCTTTCCACACCAATGCTTTTCAACTATACCTCATGAAATGTGAGTAATATTATACTCAGTGCATCAAGTACTCCATCCATTTAATATGTCTATGACTTAGCTTGTCTTGGGAAATGATGAAACTCAATGCTTTATTTCCTGTATATACTACAACCTATTTGGGTAGGAGGTAGTGTCTTAATTTCCTAAGTTATTGAAAAAGTGCATAAATATCCAAGTCATAAGAATAGTATATTTTCATAGATTCATTGATATTCTCACTAAAGAATATAGTTGGTCTATCCTCCTTACTCAAGACTGCACCCACTACAATGTTACTAGCATCACACTCCAAAGTGAAAAGTTTTTCAAAACTTGGTAGTACTAAAATAGGTTGTGTTTCCACCTCTTTATTCAAGATTTCAAAACCCTTAACTTCTTCTTATGTCCATTTTAACATAGTCTTTATACCACCTTTAATAGTATCAAGCATAGGAGCACAGGTTACACTAAAATGCCTTATAAACTTCCTATAGAAATGAGCTAATCCATGGAAGCTTCTCACCTCACTAGATGTTTTAGGATTTTTCCAACTAAGTATAGTTGATACTTTTGAGATATCCATCTTCAAATCTCCCTTTGACACCACAAAGCCAAGGTAAACCAATTTGTGTTTCATAAACTCACTTTTCTCCAAGTTTATAGTTACTTGTTCATCTTGTAACTTCTTCAAAATAATTTCAACATGTTTGAGATTCTCTTCCTTAGTCCTACTAAATATTAATATGTCATCTAGATAAACAACAATAAATTTACCAATAAAGTCCTTAAGCACTTCATTCATGAGCCTCATGAATGTGCTAGGAGCACGAGTGAGTCCAAATGGCATGATAATTCATTCATAAATTCCTTCAGTGGTTTTAAAGATAGTTTTCCATTCATTTCCCTATGTTATTCTTATCTGATGGTAGCCACTCTTTAGGTCTATCTTGGTGAAATATTGTGCTCCTCCCAAACAATCCATAAGATCCTCAATTTTGGGTATAGGGAACCTATACCTAATGGTTATCCTATTGATATCTCTAGAATCCATACATAGCCTCTATGTACCCCCTTCTTAGGTGGTAACACCATTGGAACTATACAATGACTGATACTTTTCCTAATCAAATCACTGTCAAGAAGCTCTTACACCTATCTAGCTATCTCCTCATACTAGTGAGGTATCATTTTGTAAGGATCTTTGTTTGGAAAACATGACCTTAGAATAAATTCAATCTAATGACTTACTTTCCTCTGTCGTGGTAGGGTAGAAGGAGTTCCATCATTCATTATGTATGTGTACTTATCCAATAGACATTGTATCTCTCCAGGTATGTTTTTTCCTCTTAGTCTTTGTTTCTTCCTTAGGCTTCACAACAATAGCATAACCATAACTTTCTTCCTCCTTAAGATTCTTCGAGAAATCCTTTCCACTCACCAATAACACATTAGGTCCCACAGTCTTTCCTTCCTCTTCATCCACTAGGGAATGTATCTTGTAAGCAACTCCATTCTTCTAAAATGAGTAAGAGTTCTTTTCACCATCATGGATGACTTTTCTATCAAACTGCAATGGTCTTCCTAATAGGAGATGGCATGCATCCATGGGTAAAAAATCACATAGAATCTTTTCTTTGTATCCCCCTATAGTAAACTCCACCAATGATTTTTCATTCACCAACACATGTTTCCCCTTATTAAGCCATGTAACTCTATATGGGCTGCTATGAGCTATTTTGGCCAATTTCAACTTATTTGTGGCTTCCTCTAGAATGATATTATCAGTACATATATGGTCTATAATAACTTTACATTTTACCTTGTATAGGGATCTTCTTTGTTTTGGTTCCTCCTTGACAAGCTCTTTGATTAGAATTATCCTAATCATTAAGCTTTCTCCAACTTCTGAGTCCAAGCTTATCTCAAGGGATTTCACACTTGTTGTGTCTTTTTGTACATAAGTAATTCTCCTATCACCTTGTGAAGAAGAGGAATTCTTTTCATGGAATCTATAGGTCAGGTGTCCTAGTTAATGATATTGATAACATTTAATATTAGCAAAGTGGGATCCTCTTCCTCCACTAGATCTTCTTCTATTATTGTTGCTTCCAGGGCCTCTTCCTCTACCATAACTTCTTCTTCCACTATTTTCTCCACTCTTCTCTATGAGTTTATATTCTCCTTGGGTCCTTTGGTTAAAAATTCTTCCACCAAAACTACTCTTATGGCCTTTGTTATCTCTTCCTCTTCCCCTACCTATATTTCTTGATTCTTGCTTCTTCTTACTCTTTTCTTCAACCTTAATTACTAGTTGGGAACACTTGTGGTTAATAGTAGGACTTTAAAAACTTATTCCTCTTAAATATTCCATCTTAAACCATTGATATACCTTGCCACTCTAAGACTTTCATCTTCTTGAACCTTGGATCTTAAACACAATTTTTGGAACTCCTCAGTGTAAGAGTTCACATCAAGCTCCTTCTATCTTAAATTTTGTCTTTTCTTATGTAATTGTATCTCATAATCCTCTGGCATATAGGCTTCTTTTTTTTTATCCACCATGCCCTTCCAAGTAGCAATGGGAAGCTTACCTTATTTCTCCCACTATGTTTGAATAAATTTCCACCAAGTTAAGGCAGCTCCCCTTAATCTTGATTTGGCTACTCTAACTTTTTGGGCTTCACTCACCCCATCATAATCAAAATAGTTCTCCAACCCCTCAATCCATTCCATTACCAATTATGGCTCCATCTTTCCACTAAAAAGAGGTATGCCCTCTAAATATTTTCCACTCATGGCTTGCAATGCTCTTAGAAAAGGTTCTTCTTAGATGACAGGGTCAGGCTTGGGAACTCATCTTCCACTACTACTACCTTACCCTTTCCTTCTTTCTCATCTATCTTCCCACTAACTTCTTATGTCTTCTCCTCTACTTCACCCAATTTTTGTTCTAATTGGGATATTCTTTCCCTCAAAAATCTACTATCTGATTCTTGGTCATCCACCTTCTTGGCTAATTCATCATTTTTCACCATGTTGGTTTCCCCAACTGATTCTTTATCTGACATACAACACACACTCACCAACCCAAATATTTTAGGGCTTTGATACCAATATGATAGGGAGGTTGTCACACTTGAACTAATCTCTAGTTCAACATAAGTCCAAATTATATTTCCTTGGGCTTTCTTGATCACCAAGATCCTAGGAGTGTTCCAAACCAATCTCCTTACCCACTCCTTCAACCTTCCTATCAATTTCAGCTTCTCACTAGTCTATGTTTCCATTGAGCTCACCAGGGTAAGCCCCTGTCCTACACACTAACCCTATTTTTTAACCTTGCTAGAGTTAGGGTAGGTTCTTGAATCATCTAATACCACAATTACAACTTCTATCAAGCATTAAAGTTCATCTCTCCATCGCTGCATATTCTTCTTAGAATTAAGGGATATAAGCAATAAGGTCTCTATTAGCCCTATTATGTAGGATTTTGGCTTTCTTTCCTAAATTTTCCACACAACCCCTTAAACCAAATTGGTATTCAAACACTCTTTATAGAAAATCAAAGGATTTTCTTGGTCTTAGGCTCTGGAGGTGACCGTATAGCAATAAACCCTAAATGAGATAATTCTTGGGAAAATGAACCAGTCTCTGCATACCATGTTAAAAATCCACTCAAATGGATTCAAACCTTCACAAGATTGTGCACCAATATATAAAAAGTTCTTAGAGACACCATTTAGGTATTGGATTTATTTTATCAATCCACTCTTGTAAGTTAGACTCTCTGTCCCTCTTGTTTCCCTAGTCGGGCTATGAACAAGCTCACCTAGGGAAAGACCTTAAAATTCACAGTTAACACTTATAACCTCCTAACGAAAAGGAACCCAGAACAAAGACTATAATTAATTTACACTTTAAAATCAAAATGTAAAGACTTCTCTACTCCACATTGTATTGAAAAACTATCACACCTTTCTAGTTACATGGAAAATAAAATACATTTAAATTATTAAGTTCTACATAACAAGAAAATTGCTCTGTAACAGCAAACTGTCTAATTCAAATTCTTCCAAAATGTATCCAAAAGTGTCCAACCTTCATACAAGGCCATAAAATTCCTTAAATAGGTCCTATTTACCTATGAAAACTACTCAAAATGACCCATAAGTTCCTTTGGGAAGTTTCAACTTTTTCCCAAATGTTGTCGAGCAACTTTTCAAATTTGCAAAAGTTATTCAACAACTATTTACATATTTTGACATTTCACAATTACATTGTTCTAACCCAACATTATGGGTTCCAATTCACCTCAAAATCACTTGTAAGCCTAACTATAATTAAAATGGGTAAATTTATGCACTCTAGGTGTCATTTCTCAACTTTTCCCTATTTGTCTTACAATCCCAACATCAAGCCTATTGGACACAACATTTCCACAATAAAACATACCACATCAAAAACTAAACTAAACGTACACTAGAACATTCTCAAACTAACACAATCTTAGAGTAGGCTTTCCAAGCCACAATTTTTTAGTGTGATAGGACAAACCTCTAGGTGCTCCTACACCAAAGTGGTCTCTGAAGGTTGAAGAGAAGATGAACAGAAGGCATCAGCAAAGAAAAAGAAGAAGAGGTGGAAGATTTCAAAGAGGTATAGGTAGACCTACTACAGATCGGAGTAAACAAGAGCCTAAATTTAATTAAGGATACTGATCCATATAGGATGAATGGTATGAGTTCCTATCAAAATGAAGAGAAATGAAGTGGTGAAAGAATGAGGTTCAGTGGAACTTGTTTCAAATTTTGTGAAGGAGGGCATAGAGCCTTTGAATGAAAACAAGGTACCTCGGTCAAGAAAATAGAGAGTAGTAGGAGAAAACAAATTGTTAATGAAGGTTCCACCAGTTTAGTGAATACCAAACAAGAAGAGGAAGGTGAAACCCTGATGACTAGGAGGATCCTATATCATGGAGAACAAGAGGAGTCTATACAAAGGAATAATTTGTTTAGGAAAAGATGTAAGGTGCAAAAAAAGGTGTGTAATGTTGTCATAGATAGTGACAATTCTAATAATATTGCTTCCAAGGAGTTAGTTTACAAACTAAAGTTGCATAGGATGAAGCATCCTAAACCCTATCAGATTGCATGGATTCAAGATGAACATAAGGTATTGGTAAGTGAACATGCCTAGTTAAATTATAGATTGGGAAGTACTATGACAAAGTTTTGTGTGATATTATGCCCATGGATGTGTGTCATATCTTGTTGGGTAGACCATGGAAGTATGATATGACAAGCATGCATGATGGTAGATGGAATGTTTACACTATTTTTGCTAATGCGATGAAACAAAATTTGTTACCTTTAGAGGAACCTCTTACGAGTGAAGTATGTACCAATGCAAGAATTTGTTTGGTAGATGGCAGGAATTTTTTGGATGGAATTAAGCATAATAATGTGTGTTTTGATTTAGTGCCTAAGGATTCTAAGAATAATTTTTTGGTATAAGAACATCCCAAGGAAATGTATGGATTTTTGAAAGACTATGCTGACATCATATCTGATAATGTACCATATGGATTACCATTGGTAAGAAGTATTAGTCATTGTTTGGATTTGATAAAAGGAGCCAATTTACCAAATAAAGTAGCATATAAGATGACACAAATAGAGACTGAAGAACTCAAAAGGAAACTAAAAGATAGTTTGATCAGAGAAAGTCTGAGTCCATGTGTAGTACCTTCTATATCGGCACCAAAGAAAGGTGTACAATGGAGGATGTGTACTAATTCAAGAGTCATTAATCAGATTATAATTAAGTACTAGTTTCCTTTACCTAGGATGGATGATTTGATGGATTGTTTGAGTGGAGATAACTATATCACCAAGATTGATTTGAAGAGTGAATATCATCTGATTAGGATTAGAGAAGGTGATGAGTGGAAGAATGCATTTTAAAAAAATGAAGGATTATATGAGTGGTTGGTAATGCCTTTTGGATTGTCTAATGCACCTAGTACTTTCATGAGGCTCCTAAATGAAGTCTTCAAGAGATTCTTGTGTAAGTATGTCATTTTTTGTTTGGATGATATCTTGATTTTCAGTAAGAGAAAAGAGGAACATCTTTTGCATCTTAGACAAGTATTGCAGAGGTTGAGATAAGAGACGTTGTTGATAAAAATCAAGAAGTGTACCTTCATGAAAGAAGATTTGGTATACTTGGGATTTGTATTATTTTTTGAGGGATTGAAGATAGATCATGAGAAAGTGAAATAAATTATTGAGTTTCCTACACCTAAGAGTGTTGGAGAATTAAGATATTTTCATTGGTTAGCTAGTTTCTATCATAAGTTCATCAAACACTTTAGTTCAATCTATGGACCGGTGATTGAAACTATGAGAGGTGATAAAAAAAGGAGTTCAAATGGAAACATAGAGTACACATAGGTTTTGAGTTGTTGAAACATAAGGTGACAGAACAACTGATATTAGATTTATCTAATTTTGAGAAGGTATTTCAAGTAGACTGTGATGCTAGTGGAAATCCAATTAGAGTTGTTTTAACTTAAGAAGGGAGATCTGTTGTTTATTTTAGTGAGAATTTGAATGATGCTAAAAGAAGCTCTTGAGTGTATGATCAAGAATTCTATTCTATAATTAAAGCTTTGAAGAAGTGGAGATATTACTTTTACCGATCATCAAGCATTGAAGTATTTGGGTAGCCAATGTAAGTTGAATCAAAGATATATGAGATGTGTTGATTTTATGCAGAGATACACATTTGTGTTGAAGCATAAAAGTGGTGTGGAAAATAATGTTTCTATTGTTTTGAGTATAAGAAGGAATTTTTTGACTGAGATGACAATTTCTAGACTTTTCTTTGATGAATTGAAGACCTTGTATGAGGAAGATACAAACTTTTATGACTCTTGGAAGGATTTTAAAGCACATATTGTAGCTTATAGAAGTAAGTGGTTATAATATTTCATTCAGGATGGAATTTTGTTTGAAGGTAATCAATTATGTATACATAGGAGTTCCATGAGAGATAATTTGATTAAGGAGAAACATAGTGGAGGTTTAGTAGGACATTTTGACATTGATAAGATAGTATCTTTGGTGAGTGATAATTTATTTTGGCCACAAGGTCAGAAGGATGTGAGGAAATTTGTACAAATTTTTAAGGTATGTCAAGTTGAAAAAGGAAGTAGTCAGAATGTGAGGTTGTATACACCTTTGACGATTCTAGTCAGAACTTGGGAGGAGATCAGTATGGATTTTGTGCTTGGATTTCCTAGAAAACAGAGGCTATGACTCAATTTTTGTGGTTGTAGATAGGTTTTCTAAGATGGCACATTTGTTCCCTCTAAGAAGACTATTGATGAGGTGCATGTGGTTGATTTATTTTTCAAGGATATTGTGAGATTACATGGATTACCTAAGAGAATTATATCATATAGAGATAGTAAATTTATTGGGTAATTTTGGAGGACACTTTGGAAGAAGTTTAAAGCTGATTTTGAAGTTTAGTTCTACTTTTTATACACAAACTCATGGACATACAGAAGTTGAGAATAGGAGTTTGGGAAACTTGTTGAGATGTTTGGCTGTAGATAAGCTTGAAATTTGGGATTTAGTTTTACCCCAGGTAGATTTTTCATATAACAATTTAGGAAATAGGAGCACAGGGAAGACACCATTAAGGGATATCAGAATAGCAGAATTAAGGGATATCAGTCCTGAAGTAAAGAAGAATGTTGAAGGTGAGGATTTTTCTAAGGTTATGAAGTCATTACATGAAGGATTGAGATATATGAAGCAGAGCCCCAAGATATATAAAGGTATTACACAAAGGTTCAAGACCTTATCCAACAACCATACAATCTAGGGCTCTGGCAGAGTTCCCAAAACCCACACACACACAAGACTAGATACTTCCACTAGTCTTCAATACCCTTAAGTAATTATTAAGACATAACTAGAACCCACAATTAATGGATGGAATATGGTTCCACAAAGGCTCTACACCTTTTTTAGATTCTATGAAAGACAAATCCCACACCAATTCACTCTCAAGACAATATCCAGACATCAAGGTCTACAAAAGGCTACAAGGAACAAAAATGGATTTCAATTATAAAATTACTTGGAAGTCCACCCAAATAAGTATTTTTCAGCCTTAGATGTTCCAAACCACTCACCCTCAATACCCTCCAAGTTAGGACATATGACCAATCACCCAACTCCTTGAGCACACAAATGTCTCCTAGGCCTAATAGACAATTAGGTCTCCATTTAGAAAGAAAGAGTCTTAATTGATCTCAATTCCAAAAAAAATATTGGGACCTATTTATGACCACAAGAAACCTCTAAATCCTTGGTTTTAGGTCTTCATTCCACTCCTGGGCCGAGTTGTGCTTCAAATACAGAACTTTGGACAGTCACATTGAGATGTCTGTCTAGAGGGTTTAATCATTTCTCCTTCCATCGATCTCCTCCTGATCTGAGATGACAAAAATATTATAGTATATCCTCAATCCCTTATTTCCACCAAGGCTTAGGATATTTCCATGGTGGAATCTCCTAGAAAGAGGATTTTTCTCTCGAAACCGTTGGTAGGGCCTTCCTGTGACCAGTGAGAGATCAAAAAACTATAACTTTCGATCCCCTCCACTTCAAGACTTCAAACCAGTTGAAAAATTCAAATAAGACTTGAGTAAAATTTTTTGTATCCTTCAGTGGTGCATTGGGATCCATACCAATCTGTACAACTCATAATACAGTTGAAATTACAGAGAAAATGGTTAATTTTATTGATCAGAAAGATGAAAATCTACAATAGATTCACTCCAACCTTGGAGTAAGGTTTTTCAACATTATAATACATTTTCCAATCAGTTCCAACTAAAAAAGGTGGTTGTGAACATTGGAATTCAAAATTTGTAACTTTTCAGCCAAAAGTTGCCTTATGCAAAATGACAACATTGACAACTTTTGACAAAAGTTGTCAAATGTGCTAATCCTTGCAAATTTTTACTCCTAGACTTCACTAAATACCTTAAAAAGGTTATTTGTAAATTTTAAACCTTCTTTAAGCCTACTAGACTATTCTAACCCATCCTACCCAATTTTTGTACAAAATTGACTAAGGTGGACAACTTAGGCTTATAACAATACCTAGTGTCTCCTTGTCTCACAAGTAGGACTTATTGAAAAAAAATTGGATCCTAGATCCAATCAGTAATCTAACCCTTTGATGTTGTATCCAATTGTGTTCTTTAACTTGATGGATTTGAGGGTTCTCCTGCACCATACTCCCAGGGTGCATTGATCTCAAGTCCTCTTGAGATGAGTTCCTGCAAGCTTGAACCATGTTTCTGCATCTCTTTTTCATCCATCCAGACAACTTCTTCATCAGGACTCCCTTGCCACTTGACTAAGTATTTCCTGTAAAAATTATTTCTTGTTTTCTTAATGATCTTTGTATCAAAGATCTTGTCAAGCTTCTTTGGATCATGAGAGGGTATCCCTGCAACATCTTCTTGAAGTTATTCTTCCTACGCTTATGTACCTTCATTCACATCACCTTTATAGGGGGTCAGATCACAAATATTAAAGATAGGGGATATACCAAGGTGTGAGGGAAATTCAATTTCATAGGCATTCAACCCATGTTTCTTCAATGCTAGATAGGGTCCTACTTTCTTCATAAGTAGTTTAGTATGCTTGCCCTTGTGAAATATCTCCTTTCTCAATTAGTCCCACACCAAATCTTCAACCTGCAACTGTACATCCCTTCTATGTTTATCATTGGCTTGTTTATACTTCTTTGCACTTTTCCCTAGTGCTAATTTCATCGAGTCATGAATTTCCTTCATACTTTCTACAAACTATTCACCATGGGCACTAATTGGAGTGTTTTGAGGATGTTCTCTAAGCTCCAAGATGCCTCTTGGAATTTTTCCATATACAATCTGAAAATGATTTTTCCCAATGCCCCTGTTGACTAAGTCATTGAAGGCAAATTCTGCTTGGGGTAGGATTGAATCCCATTTGTCACTATATTTCTTTATCAAGAACCTAAGCAAGTTTCCAAGTGAATTTTTAACAACCTTTTTATTCCCATCTGTTTGTGGAAGGTAGGCAGAGCTAAAACTCAAATTGGTCCCTAACCTTTTCCATAAGGTCCTCCAAAACTGACCAATAAACCTTACATCTCTGTCTGACAGAATAGTTTTTTGTAAGCCATGGATCCTGACTATCTCTTTAAAGAATATATTTTCAATGGATGATGCATCATTTGTGCTCTTACATGGAATAAAGTGAGCCATTTTATTGAATTTGTCCACCACTATAGATGTTATCATATCCATCTTATGTCCTAGGAAAATCCATACTGCAACTCTCCCAAGGCCTTGTAGGAATAGGTAAAGGTTGATACAACCCTGCATTGGTAGATGTGCCCTTGGCCCTTTGATAGATTGTACATGTCTTCACAATCTTCCTTACTTCAGTATGAAGATTTGGCCAGTAGTACAATCTTCTTACCTGTTCCAATGTCTTATCCAAACCAAAGTGTCCTCCCATGCTACCTACATGCTTCTCTTTCATAATGTTTTCCCTCATTGAACACTTAGGGATGCATAACTGGTGTCCCTTAAATAGTAGACCATTATGAATGAGAAAATCTACATACTCAACATGGTAAGCCTCAGCAAAATCATAACACACTTGATAAATAGCACTAAAATCATCATCATCCTTATACATGTCTTCTAATGAATCAATCCCTACACTTTGAAGTTGAATTTCTTGCACTGCTAGAGTCCTTCTACTCAATGCATCTTCCACCTTATGGGAAACTCCCTTTTTGTGTTTAATTGAAAAAGTGTAAGCTTTGATTGACTCCGCCCATTTCATATGTTTATGACTCAATTTTTCTTGACTATTCAAGAAGCTAAGTTCTTGGTTGTCTATGAAGACAACAAATTCTTTTGGTAGGAGGTAATGCCTCCATTTCTTCAATGACTAGAATAAGGCATATAGTTCCAATTCATAAGAGGAGTATTTCCTCTTTGCTTCATTTAGTTTCTCACTGAAAAAGGCTATAGCCCTTCCTTCTTGGCTCAAGACAACCCCTATAGCAAGGTTAGAATCATCACATTCAATGGTGAGAACTTTCTGAAATTCAGGAAACGCTAAGATGGTTTTCTCTATTATCGTTTGATTAAACATTTGAAAGGCTTCTTCTACATCTTTAGTCCACACAAACCTACATTTTTCTCCACCTTTGAGGGTTTCAAAAATGGGAGCACATAGTTGACTTAAGTTTGTAAAGAACGTTCAATAAAAGGATGCAAGCCCATGAAAAAACCTGACTTCTATCATTGTCCTAGGTGAGGGCCAACTTAGGATGGTTTCTACCTTCTCAAGGTCCATTTTGATGTTCCTACCTGAAATCACAAAACCAAAATAGACCAACTCCTCTTTCATAAAAACATACTTTTCCAAGTTTATAAAATTTTTTTCTTCATGTAATATTTTAAGGACCAAGTAAAGATGCTTCAAATGTTCTTCTTTATCCTTACTAAAAATAAGGATATCATCAAGATATACTATGAAAAATTTTACAGGGAAGGTTTTGAGCACTTCATTCATGAGCCTCATGAATGTGCTTGGGTCATTTCACAAGCCAAATGGCATCACCGTCCACTCATATAAGCCCTCATTTGTTTTGAAAGCATTCTTCCACTCATCTCCATACCTAATCCTTATTTGGTGGTATACAGTCTTCAAATACACCTTAGAATAGTATCTTGCACCTCCTAAATGATCCAATAGATGCTCTATCCTAGGCATAGGAAACCTATACCTAGTTGTGATTCTATTTATTGCTCTAGAATCAGTGCACAATCTCCATGTGCCTTCCTTTTTAGGAGCCAAAAGTGCAGGAATTGGACAAGGACTGAAACGCTGTGTTATCAACCCCTTATCTAGGAGTTCTTGTATTTTTTTATCCATTTCTTTTTTCTATTCTGGGGTCAACTTGTAATCTGCTTTGTTTGGTAGAGTTTCTCCATGGATCAAATCTATGTTATGACTTATTTCTCTGATGTGGGGTAGCTCATTAGGCAAGTCCTTGGTTACAATGTCTTTGTATAGATATAGTAGGTCTTATTCTTCCTTAGGACCTACTCTTATCAAGGGTTTTTATTCCTTCTCAACCTTCTTAGGTTTATCATCCTTAGGTAGAATTACTAGGGCAATAACAAGGGTTTCTTTCTTCTTTTAAAGTTTTCAAAAATTCCTTTCTACCTACAAATAGAAATTTAGAATCCTTTTGTTCTTTTGCATTATCAGGCAGGGGTAACAAAGTTACCTTTTCTCCTTTGTATTTTATAGTATAGGTGTTAAATCTTCCATCATGGTGAGCCTCCACATCATATTTCCAAGGCCTTCCAAGTAGCAAGTGGTAGGCATCCATTGGGACAATGTCACAAGCACTTTGTCTTTATATTTGCCAAGTTGGAATTTCACCCATGCTTGTTCCTCTATGAGATTTCGATGGTTCTTTGTGAACCATGACACCTTCTAAGGTTTTGGATTTTGTACACTTATCAAATTAAACTTCTTCACTGCCTCTTCAGACACTAAGTTGTCCGTAGACCCACTTTCTATCACCATTCTGCACACCTTGTCTCCACTCCTGCAGGTGGTTCTGAATAGATTATTTCTTTGTGGGGGTTCTTGATTTCTTATAGCCTTCATAAAATTCCTCATAATGAGGAATTCCACTTCTTCAGGTGGTGCATAAGATCAATGTGTAGGGTCTCCTTGGTTATCTTCCTCCCTAACCATGTTTTCCCTTCTCTTTGTCTGATTGCTCTCCTTTTCTGGAAACTTAGATGCAAGGTGCCCTCATTGGTTACATCTGTAACATCTTGGAGGTCCTAAATTCTTCCCTCCAAACCTTCCCCTTGAATTTCCTCTTCTCCCTCTATAGGAGCCTCTAGAACTACTTTCTCCAAAAGTGTTCTCTTGACTAGTTTCCCCAAAGTTTCTAGGATTTTGTCCTCTCCCACTATTTGTTCATCTTTCTCTATTGCCAAATTCTCTCTAGCCTCTTCCTCTCCCACCTTGTTCTCACTCTCTTTTAAGTTTTTCTTCAACTTTCAATGCTAGTTGATAGAATTTTTGGATAGTTGTAGGAGAACATAAACTTAACTCATCTTGAATGTGTATCCTTAGTCCTTGTATGTATCTTACAAGTTTGACACTTTCTGGTTGCACTATCTTAGACTTCATAGAAAGTCTAAGAAACTCTTATGTATACCCTAAGATGTACATCTCCTTTTGTCTTAGAATTTTTCTTTTCTTATGAAGTTGAACTTCATAATCTTCTGGCACATAAGCCTCCTTTTCCAAGGCCACCATCTTCTTCCATGTGCCTACTGGATTCTTATCCATCTTCACCCTCTTTTCTTGAGTGAAGTTCCACCAAGTTAGGGTAGATCCCTTCAACTTAGACTTGGATATTTTCACCTTTTTCTGCTATGGTATCTCCTCACAGTCAAAGAAACTAGTGAGTGCATCCATCCAATCCATGACTTCTTCTGGATTTATTTTTCCACTATAGATAGGCATATCAAGCTTAGTGTCCATGGTTCTTCTTTCCATAGGCTTCAAAGTCTTCACAAGTAGCCTCTGGTCCATAGGGATCTCTTCTTCCTCTTGCCAAGGGGTTTCTTCATCACTCCCCTCCTCTTCAACCCCAGATGTTACACTACTCCCTTTCTTGACTTGTTCCTTAATCTTCTCCATTTCTTGCCTCATCCACTTCCTTTCTACTTCATGCTCTTTCACTACTCTCAGTAGTTTTGCATTTGTCATTTTGTTTGGTAGTTCATTGTCGTCTCCCCCATCTGACATGTCTGCAACTTGTCTTCCTCCAAAGATATACTAGTTTATTTCATACCACTTGGAGTAGAGGCCTAGACTATATAAAGGGATCACACAAAGGTTCAAGACCTTATCCAACAACCATACAATCTAGGGCTCTGGAAAAGTTCCCAAAACCCACACACACAAGACTAGATACTTCCACTAGTATTCCATACCCTTAAGGAATTATTAAGCCACAACTATAACCCATAATTAAGGGATGGAATAGGGTTCCACAAAGGCTATATAATTTGTTTAGATGCTATGAAAGACAAATCCCACACCAATTCACTCTTAAGACACTATCAAGACATCAAGGTCTACAAAAGGCTACAAGGAACAAAAATGGATTTCAATTAGAAACTTACTTGGAAGTCCATCCAACTAATTCTTTTTCACCCTTATATGTTCCAAACCACTCACCCTCAATACCCTCCAAGTTAGGATCTATGACCAATCACCCAACTTCTTGACCACACAAAACTCTCCTAGGCCTAATAGACAATTAGGTCTCCATTTACAAAGCAAGTTTCTTAAATTGATCTCAATTACCAACCAAAAATATTGGGACCTATTGAGGACCCCAAAAAACCTCTAAATCCTTGGTTTCAAGTCTTTATTCCACCCCTGGGTTGAGTTGTGCTTCAAATACAAAAATATGGATAGTCACATTGAGATGCTTGTCCAGAGGGTTTAATCATTTCTTCTTCCATTGATCTCCTCCTGATCTAAGACAAAAAAAAAATATTATAGTACATCCTAAATCCCTTCTTTCCACCAAGGCTTAGGATTTTTCCATGGTGGAATCTCCTGGAAAGAGGATTTTTCTCTCGAAACCCTAGGTAGGGCCTTCTTGTGACTAGTGAGAGATCAAAACACTATAAATTTTGAGCCCCTCCACTTGAAGACTTAAAAATAGTTGAAACCTTCAAGTAAGACTCCAAGCCAACTTTTTTGTCCTTCAGTGGTGCATTGGGATCTATACCAATCCGTATAACTTAGAATATAGTCAAAATTACAGAGAAAATGGTTGATTTTATTGATTAGAAAGATGAAAATTTACAATAGGTTCACTCCAACTTTGGAGTAAGGTTTTTCAACATTATAATATATTTTCCAATCACTTTCAACCAAAAAAGGTGGTTGTGAATGTTGGAATTCAAAAGTTGCAACTTTTTAACCAAAAGTTGCCTTATGCAAAATGACAACATTGACAACTTTTGACAAAAGTTGTCAAATGTGCTAATCCTTGCACAGTTAGACTCCTAAACTCCACTAAAGACCTTAAAGAGGTTATTTGAAAAATTTTAACCTTCTTTAAGTTTCCTAGACTATTCTAACCCATCCTACCCAATTTTTGTCCAAAATTGACTAAGGTAGACAAATTAGGCTTATAACAATACCTAGTATCTCCTTGTCTCACAAGTAGGACTGTGAAAAAACTTTGGATCCTAGATCCAATCAGTAATCTAATCCTTTGATTTTTTATCCACTGGTGTGCTTGAACTTGATGGATTTAACAGTGCTCTTGCACCAATATCATTTGGAGGAAATGAATCAAGTTTATAAAAAGAGAGTAGACATGAAGAGAAGACATAAGGAATTTAAAGAGGGAGATGAAGTTATGGTGTATTTGTAGAAGGGTATATTTCTAGTTGGTACTTATAATAAGTTGAAGATGAAGAAATTTGGTCCATGTAAGATCTTGAGGATATTTGATTCTGAGAATGCTTATGAAGTGGGATTAACAGAGGATATAGATATATCACTAGTTTTCAATGTTGTCAATTTGTATGTGTATCATAAATTAGATTGCAGTAGCAGTGGAGGATTAGATGTTGAAAAAATGATCTCCTAAGAAGTATATGGAGTAGATAGAAAGGATTATGGATAGTAGAGTTGGTTGAGTTACAATATGTAAGTAGTATATGGAATATCTAGTCAAGTGGAAGGACGGACCAGTTGAAGATTCATCATGGATTTCTGAAGCTGCGGTAGACCTATTTAGTTTTCCTTTGGCCCTATAAAATTGAGGGAATCAATTTTTAATTACCCTGGGTGTCTGATGCAAGATCATCCTGGGACATAAGAAATCTTGCATCAACCAAAAAAAATTTCTTTCATTTGTTAGTCTGTAATATTTCAGTCTGGTGTTTCTATTGGTTATAGATCTATTGGAGATTTGCTTGTGTGCAAATAATTGATTGTATGTTTTTCATTGATAAAAACATATAATATACAGCAGTGTTCTATTTGCAATTATCACTATAGATGTTCTGGAGCTATGCATGTTTATTTTCATGGTGTATACATGTTCTAGATGCTATGTACATTCATGCCAAGTCAGATATGAAGTTTGAGTTAAGTTGTGTTATTCAGTTATGATAGTTACAACGGTAGAAGACTATCTGAGAAGAGATGACATTATAACATTATTTCTTGATTTGTGCCTATCTTTGGGATATGCATGTTTGTATTCATGTTTAGTTATGAGTTCCAGATAATTCTCTAAAGGCGCAAAACATGTTCTAATAGAATTGTAATGTTGGAGTTGATTTGGCGGAGCCGACTTTATGATGCGTCGTGTCCATCTAGTTTGAGTTGCATGATTCAATTTTGATTGCGTGGTTGATATGGCCAACTAAAGAAGTAGTGAAGGGGCTCCTTGAGCTGACAAAGATCACATCCATTGGAGAAGATAATTATAGTAGTTCATTTGATGAATGCCAAGTGTGAATGATAAGAAAAAGATAGAAAAAGTACAGAGAAGAATATTAGTTGTGTTTCATTCATCAAGGATCTATGTGAAGAAGCAGTGGAAGCATATAATACATTGGAACTGATCAAGAAAATAGGTCTACTCTAAAATTCATTATCAGATATAGTGTATATCTATTTTACAGAAGGTTTCCATTGAAGCAGTGAGCTTTTGGACAGTGAGTCCTCACCCCTAGCAGGGTTACTTGTAAAAGACTCCTAACAGGGTCAAACCCTTAACCAGGTCACTATACTTATTGCATTGTAAATAAAAAATCCTAACAGGGTTGCAAGATCTTCTAATAGGGATTATTATAAACAAGTATAGTTCTTTGTGGGTGCTAATTCCCACCAGATTTTTTACCAAATTGGTTTCCCCATAACCAAAATTGTTGTGTTCTCCATTGTGTTATCTGAATGTACATTTACTTTATGTTAATTGATATCTAAGTGAAGGAAAGAAATAAAATAGCTGGTAACTAATTCCCCCGCCCCCTCTCATTTATCCTTTGGGAATATTCTAACAATTGGTATCAGAGCCAAGTGCCTAGGAGAGAAAGCCTAACAGCTTAAGGTAGATCAGATGGCATACTTCAAGAAAGAGAGTCCTAAGTTCGATGGAGAAAAATATCTTAACTGGAAGAACAAAATGATAACACATCTTCAGTGCATTGGTTTTGAGATCTATGAGATTGTCACTCAAGAAATTGAAGTTCCCACCTTGAAGGACCTTGCAGAAGAGGACTCTACAATCAAACAAAAGGAAGTATTCACTCATAATGCAATAGCCAAAGAATCCTTAATCAGTTCCCTATCTGACAGTGAATTTTCTAAGATCAAGAAGGCAGATAAAGCATACTCTATTTGGAAATACTTAGAAGATATGTTTGAAGGGGACATCCAAGCAAAGAATGTGTGCAGAAAGACATGGAAGAAAAGATACAAAAATTTACAGATGTTACCTAAAGAAAACATTAGAGCTTACAATCAGAGGATTAATGAAGTAGTATAAGGTATAAAAAACAATGGTGGAGAAATATCAGAAGAAGATATAATGGACAAATTAATGACCACATTGACGGAAGATTATGAGAGCAAGATCAATATCTTAAATGAGACTATGTAATTTTCAAAATAATTCAAGAGGGAGACTTTGATCAGAAAAATATCTTCATTTGGGATATCTAGATTGAAGACAGAACCTAAAAGTGAGACAGCCTTCAAAGCCACAGCCCACAACAAGAAATCTATAAGCAGTTCTAATAATAATCAAGAAGTGGATATAGAACAAGAAGAAATAATATCTATGATTTCCAAGAAGGAAAGGAAAGGTAAAGGGAAATATGAAGGATAAATACCATTCAAATGTTTTTCATGCAACAAAGTTGGTCACTTTGCATCTAAATGCCCTACAAGAGTCAAGAAATTCATATCAGATTACAAACCTAAGTACACTAAAGAATGTTATCATGTTGAGGATGGTGTAACTGATGATGACTCAAGAGAAGATGAAATTGGATTCACTTCAATTAAAGACATTGAGAAGATGCTTGAAGAAATGGAAAAATAAGATGAAGCAAAATAACTGGAGCTACCATTAGTTTCAAAAGATGACATCAAAACTGACTGGATCATTGACAGCAGATGTTCACACCACATGATAGGAGACAAAGATAGATTTGTACAATTAGACAAGTACAAATGTGGCATGGTTAGATTTGGAGATAACACTCTCAAACCTATTAAAGGCAGAGGTTCTATCACCTTAGATGGAAAGAACAAGATAGATGATATTCTCTATGTTGATGGTTTGCATCATAACTTACTACGTGTTGGATAGTTGCTTGATAAAGGATATCAATTGGAATTCAAAAACAAACTGTGCATTATCAACAACAAAGAAGGAGGCATGATTGCATTAGGATCAAAAACAAAAGGTAATGTTTTTTAGCTGAATTCAGATGTTAGTTGTTTTGTTGCAAAGTGGTTGACAGTTGGTTATGGAACAAGAGACTTTGTCATATTAACTTTGACAACATAGTCAATATAAGTAATGTAAAGGTAGTAAGAGACATTCCTAGCATTGCAAGACCAATTGATACCATGCGCAAGGAATTTGTGATGGGGAAACATGTGAGGACCTCATTTAGGAGCAAACAAGACTCTACAGAAAACAAATTAGATCTGATACATATAGACCTATGTGGACCTACTCAAACAAGATCATACTATGGAGAAAGGTATTTCATTTTGTTTGTTGATGATTTCTCAAGGATGATGTGGGTTGTGTTCTTAAAAGACAAATCTGAAGCTTTTGAGAAGTTCAAAGTGTTCAAAGCTAAGGTTGAGAATGAATCTAGATTAAAGATAAAATGTTTGAGATCTGATAGATGAGGATAATTCACCTCTGATCAGTTTTATGACTACTATGAAGAACATGGAATCAAGAGATAGTTAAGTGCACCTAGAACCCCTCAACAGAATGGGATTGTAAAAATAAGGAATAGAATAATACTTGACACAGCGCACACTATCATGATTGAAGGAAAGGTTTCTCATACCTATTGGAGAGATGCGGTCAATACAGCAGTCTACACTATCAATAGAATACAATTGAGGCCAGGCGTAGACAAGACACCCTATTAACTTTGGTTTGGTAATGTACCCACTGTAAAATACTTCAGAATATTTGGAAGCAAGTGCTACATCAAGAGGGATGATAGCATTGGCAAGTTTGATGCCAGAAGTGATGAAGGTATTTTTCTTGGTTACTCTAGTAAAAGCAAAGCCTATAGATTTTTTAATCTAAGATTAAAGAAGATCATTGAAAGTACTCATGTGAAGATTGATGAGAAATTTATGATTCAAGAAAGATACTATGACTATGCTCCCATGATTGAAGATGAGCCCAGACCCATCAATAAGGACAAATTTATTGAAGAAATGTTTGACTGTATTGATGTTTCATGTAACAATCCTGAACCAAGTGAAGAAGAATCACATATTACAGATGAAAGTATCACTCCTAAGAATTCAAGATACACATCCAAATACCACTCTAAGGAAGATATCATTGGAGCTCAGAGCACAAAATTCTTGACAAGATCTAGAGGAAAAGGTTCAAACATGGATGAAGAGGTATGCTTACTTTCATAGATTGAACCCTTAAGTGTTGAATATGTGTGCAAAGATTCAGATTGGCAAAATTTCATGCAAGAAGAATTAGATCAAATAATCAAGAATGAAACATGGGAACTAGTCCCTAGACCTCATGACAAGAACGTGATTGGAACAAAGTGGATATTCAAGAACAAAATGAATGAAGAAGGCACAATGGTAAGGAACAAGGAAAGATTAGTCTGTAAAGGATATGCGCAGAGAGAATGCATAGATTACACTGATACATTTTCCCCTGTGAGAAGATTTGAAGCTATCAAGCTATTTCTGGCCTATGCAACATTCAAGAACTTTAAGGTATATACCAAATGGATGTCAAGTCAGCTTTTTTGAATGGTGACTTGAAGGAAGAAGTCTACATAAAGCAGCCTGAAGGATTCAAACTTTCAAATAAACTAGACATGGTATGAATATTAAAGAAAGCACTTTATGGACTAAAACAGGCCCCAAGATCATGGTATGAGAGACTCGATGGTTACTTAACCAAGATAGGATTCAGAAAAGGAGAAATAGACTATAACTTATTCAGAAGAGAGACATATGAAGGACTACTACTCATTGCTATTTTTGTTGATGACATTATCTTTGGAGGTAATGACAAACTTAGTGTATAATTCACCAAAGAAATGAAAAGTGAATTTGAAATGAGCATGATTGGACCTATCAAATACTTTCTTGGATTGAATTTAAAACAAACAGACAAAGGAATATTCATAAATCAGTCTAAGTAAGTGAAGGAGATACTGAAGTCTTTCATGATGGAAGACTGTAAGCTAGTATGCACTCCTATGATAACAGGAAGCAAGCTTTCTAAAGATGATGATTCCACAGCAGTTGACAAGACATTGTACAAATCCATGATTGGAAAACTTATATATCTTACTCAATCAAGACTTGATATTTCTAATGTAGTTGGAATTGTTGGTAGATTTTTAGTTGAACCTAAACAAAATCACCTAATGGCAATAAAGAGAATATTCAGATATCTAAAAGGAACTATCGACTATGGGTTATGGTATCCCAAATCAAAGAATGTACAACTTCATGTATACACAGATGCAGATTGGGCAGGTTGTATTGATGACAGAAAGAGTAACTCAGGAGGAGAATTATTTCTTAGAGACAGGTTGGTTTCTTGGACAAGCAAGAAGAAAAACTATATCTCTCAGTCAACAGCAGAAGTGGAGTATGTTGTTGCAACATTGAATTATTCAACAATGGTTTGGATCAATCAGATGGTTAAAGACTTTGGTATTCAAATTGATTATCCTATTGTTATTCACTATGATAATAGTAGCACTATCAATATGTCAAATAACCCTGTAATGCATGCAAAGACAAAACACATTGAGATCAAATACCATTTTCTAAGAGAAAAATTTACAAATAGAGAAGTAAAGTTGGACTATGTGAGCACTAAAGAACAACTAGCAGATATTTTCACAAAGCCTCTATCAAAAGATACTTTTGAGTATCTCAGGGAGAAGTTGGGATTAATTCCCTTTCCTGAGTCTGATCAGATGATGTAGCAAGAAACATCAATCCTTGGTGACTGATGAATGGTTGACTACTCTACTTCTGGAGTAGTACCTATGCTTAATGGTGTTCAACACCCTTTGTCATTAATGTCAAAGGGGGAGTATTAGTAAGCGGCAGAATATACTCTGGGGGAGTATACAGAGCAGTAGTGTAGAGGAACTTTTGATGAGGATATTGAGAAGATTTTAAAAAGAAGGAAGACACTTTGAGTTGATGATATCATATGTTGCCATCAATGTCAAAGCAGGAGAATGTTGGAGATTTGCTTTTGTGCAAATAATTGATTGTGTTTGTCCATGATGACAACATATAATATACAATAGTGCTCTATATGAAATTATCCATATAGATGTTTTGGAGCTATGTGTGTTTATTTCCATGGTTTATACATGTTCTAGATGCTATGTACATTCATGCTAAGTCAAATATGAAGTTTTAGTTAAGTTATGTTATTCAGTTATGATAGTTACATTGGCAGAAGACTATCTGAGAAGAGCCAACGTAATAACATTATTTCTTGAGTTGCGCCTATCTTTGGGATATGTGTGTTTATATTCATGTTTAGTTATGAGTTCCAGACAATTCTCTAAAGGCGCAAAACATGTTCTAATAGAATCGTAATGTTGGAGTTGATTTGTTGGAGCCGACTTTATGATGCGTCACGTCCATCCAGTTTGAGTTGCGTGATTCAAATCTGATTGTGTGGTTGATATGGCCAACTAAAGAAGTAGTGAAGGGACTCCTTGAGCCGACAAAGATCACATCCTTTGGAGAAGATACTTATAGTAGTTCATTTGATGAACGCCAAGTGTTAATGATAAGAAAAGGATAGAAAAAGTACAGAGTAGAATATCAGTTGTGTTTCATTCATCAAGGATCTATGTGAAGAAGTAGTGGAAGCATATAATACATTGGAACTGGTCAAGACAGTAGGTCTACTCTATATTTCATTATCATAGATAGTGTATATCTATTTTACAGAAGGTTTTAGCCTTCACCATTGAAGTAGTGAGCTTTTGGATAGTGATTCCTCACCCCTAATAGGGTTACTTGTAAAAGATTCCTAATAGGCTCAGACCCTTAACCAGGTCACTATACTTATTGCATTGTAAAGAACAACTCCTAACAGGGTTGCAAGATCTTCTAACAGGGATTATTATAAACAAGTATAGTTCTTTGTGGGTGCTACTTCCCATCGGGGTTTTTACCTATTTGGTTTCCCCGTAACCAAAATTGTTGTGTTCTCCATTGTGTTATTTGAATGTGCATTTACTTTATGTTAATTGATATCTAAGTAAAGGAAAGAAATAAAATAGTTGATAATTGATTCACCCCCCCCCCTCTCAGTTATCCTTTGGGACTATTCTAACAAGATTTGTACTTGTTCTTGTTGGTTACGGTAGTGGCTATGTGTACATGGATTTGTGTTGGATCATTTCATATAATTGCATCTCATTTGGATTCATCGTGTGAGAGTTATTGTAGTTTCTTTGTGGGACTGTATTTTTCTTCAAGTTCCAATCAAAGGTTGGGTTTCTGATCTTCTTCCTGGTTGTCTAATTGGTTTTTCCAAGGGCAATCGTGCTAGATCAATGTTACGTTTGAGGAAAAATTATTATATGATTGTATCTCTTATTTTTTTATTGTAGGTTGATCCAGCTTCTTTGGGTCTTGACCTAATTACTGTAACACATTTTCTTATTCTAGGAAAATGAGATGTTTTCTAGTTCGTCCCATGATTGTAATTCCTATTTAAGCTTATGGACTTGTTCCTATGGGATAAGATAATTTTCATAATATTATCTAGCACACCTTGGCTAGGGTTTGTAAGAGATTTCTGATATAATCAAGCATGAATGTATGGCATGTGAGATTCTATGTTGTAGATCTTTTGTAATTGATTCATTACTTTTCACCAATTATGATTTAAGACTATTCTCTTATTTTCTCATTATTAGCTTATTGTTCTTGTTATTTCTTTTGTGTTGTGTTGACTACAAGGATCAAACTGATCTTTTTGGGTTTCTCCATCCTTGAATACATCACAAGCATATAGATAGAATCATCTAGAACTGCATCCATATATAGATGATCTCCAAAAATTGTAAAGACTAATATATCATGACATCAAAAGAAAGATAAGCTATCAAATGCCTAAATCTATCAAAGTGAATCAGATAACCAAATCAATCAAGAGATATCAAATGTTGATCCAATTCTATCAAAGTCCATAATCAATGTATATGTATCAAATTTATGATAAATATACATCAATATATATCAAAGGCAAGATAAATAAGCATATACATCAACTCGAGGCATGACTTGTCCATGTATCCCCACCAGCTTCTGTAACTGGATCATGTAACCACCCTAATTTGATCTACTCTGACCATAGACCCTATTTTCCCTAAGTGTGATCATACCCCTAATTATGTCATGACAATTCTTCAATTAATTGACATAATTCATTTAAATCAAATTTAATCTCCTAAGTGATTTAATCACTAAATTACATTAATTACCTTGGCCAATTAAATCAAATCAAATCAATTAAATCAAAAACAATCAAATACATGGATAAAGTAACGAATTAAAAGGAATTAAATAAATCCTAATTACAACTCCTTATTTGCAAAAGGGAAAGTCAAATCCCTAGCCAATGGGAATTAAATCACTTGGATCACCTCACATGGATCACCAAAGATTCAATCTCCACCTCTCTTCAACTTTTAATCCTAACCTCTCATTCCTCAAATTCTTCTATAAATGGAATGAATTTTGAGCTCAATGGGCCCATAATCTTACAAGTTTGAAAGAATCCTTATGTTTCTCATATTCTTAGATATTTCTATTGCATTTTAGCTCAACTTTCTTAGAAATTGTCATAATATTTCATTTGGAGCTTTAAAATGAAATTTTCTTGAGCATTTTAGCTTAAAATCCTTTAAATCTTTCATTCTAAGCATGAATGTGTCACTTATTAATGCATAATTTGAGGGAAATTATAGCATTCTTCAAACTCTTCTTAGATAGGGAGCAATATGTTGAATTTAGTGATATTTGTGTGCTTTTCCCTTGATTTACATGTTTATTTCACTAATGTAATGACATATTGAAGTGTTGTGTTCCAGATAACAGATCTAAAAAATACACACACATTTTTGGCGCTCATCGTAGGGTTGATCCTTTGATTTTACCTTACCTTCTAATCATTTTTGACTGATTTGTGTTCTCTATTTTTAGGTACAGAGCCACCTTTAGTTTATCAAGGCTCGCATTCAGAAAATCACGTCGCATTCAAGAAATCAGATCACATCCCATATTTCTAAACTTGCATCTAGTGATTTCTACATCGCATCTAGTAAAGGATCGTATATGGTAAGATTCTTTGTCACCTTTTGTGCTAAGCATCGCATTCAGGAAAGAGTCTCGCATACAGGATATCTAGGCTCGCATTTAGGAAAGGAAATTGCATTTGCTTATTGGATTTGCAAATTAAAATGTCTAACCACTAATCTTTTGACCTTGTGTGTTTATGTCCTTTAAATAGCCTAACTATTGATTGGAGGTTTTTGTCAAAGCCTTTTTTCTCAAAAAAGGTGGAAAGTAACTACTGATTTGTGGTTTGCAGGATGTAGGATTATCCAGTTTATTTTCATTTTTTCAAACATTTAAAACATAATTACATTTTCCTATCACTTACTAAATTTACCAGAGGATTATTACTCTTTTCCTTTAAGGAGAATTGGAAACTCAAAAGTCAATTTAGGATTTGAGAAGAATTTGTGGAAAAATTGAACAAGGCAAATTCACATTGAATAATTATTTTGGGAATAGTAATTGAACAAAGAAAATAATTATATCTTGTGGTTAAATGAACAAACACATCATATAATTATTTTTGGGAAATTAATTGGACAAGCAAAGCATTAAATCTTGTGGAAAATTTTAACAAAGCAAACTTCATTGCCTAAATTTGGGAAAAGTAAATGAACAAGCAAATCACCTAATCTGGGGAAATTGAACAACACAAATTGTATTTTCAAATGCTTTGTGCTTTCTTAAAATTGGAACTTAAATTTGAACTTAAGATTACTACTTAGTCTCACTAGAGGATTTTCTCTTCTTTCCAAGTGGAGGAATCAAAGACTCGTCATGGGAGATTGAGTTTTGAGCAAAGTAGTTTGAGGAAATGAACTAGTTTGGTGTGTTTGTAGGAGAAAATGACATGGAATATCAGAGTATACTCTTATTCTTTTGAAGAATCAGAAATCTAGACTCCTAAGCTCACCAATCCCTTTTTTTTCTTTCAAAAACATTAGAGGGCCTACCAGTTGAGGAAAAAATCTCTCGGGATGATCCAAGGCAGGACAGGTTTACGCCAACCCTTCCAACTCACTATAATCAATATGCTTCCTTGTAGGCCAAAGCCTCAGAAGACGTAGTCATTTTTGTTCCTAAAATTTTGACATCATTCCTTGAACATGCTTGAGTGTTCATAGAGAAGAGCCACTTGAATCTTGCTTGCGAGACTACACACATTTGAGTACTCATAGGGCTATACGCCTCAATTTTTCCTTTTGAAATTCTATGGGAGACGGTTACGAACGGATGCCCCAACATAACAAACACTTGTAGTCAAATTACCCAATTCATCTTTGAAAGGGTGATAATATTTGTGCAAGTTAAATAGTAATTGCCCCAAGATACTCATTATTTTGTGCCCTCACTTGCATTTGGAGTTGGCTAATACGGCATCATGATTGGATCCATTGCGTGTTTGGTGATGGTCATATTTTGATTAGCATGTGAGTGTGTACCAGAGTCTATGAGCAAATAATTTCATTCTATGCTTAGAAACTAGGGAATATGGAAAGTGCTTGAACACCTTTAACAAAATAATATTGCTTGAGGTGTCCAAAAAACTCATTAAAAAGATAACTCCAAAAACAACCAATGATTTTCATTCCTTGACATACATGTTGTTTACAACTCACTGGAAAAGACTCATAAAACCTTTGCTGTCAGACAAATTTGAAAAAAATCTCAGAAACATCAGAGGCTCATTTATGTTTTGTTTAAGCTCGCATCTGGTTGCACTAGCTCGCATCTAGGGTATTTCATCACTTATGGTCATTCTTGGATCACTTTCAGGGAACTTTCTTGCATCTAGGGAATCAAAGCTCGTATATGGTAAAACACAAGCTCGCATCTGGTACATCAAACCTTGCATTTAGGGAGTCCTATTTAGGATAGTGGGCCCTTACGCAAGTGTTTCTTAGAGAAATTTAGTACTTTTGGATACCCTTTTGTCTCTTCAGTCTGGTCATGTTGTTCTTGTTGATCTACCTGTTGTTGTTTTACAACTTTCTTAGGAGTCTACCTTGCATGTCCTCTTACACTCTCATAATTGGTCTCAAAACGTGTCATCTTCTCATATATCAAAAACTCTTGATTCTCATCTCACTATTAGGGTATTCTAACCCTATGACGCTAAAATCATTCACTTTTACCAAACACAAAAAAAATTCTACTTGGACACACTTACTTGGACAATTTTAGACTCTATTTGACACTATTGGAAAACTTTGACAAAGTTAAGATCCATCTTTCATGGTTAACACAAGACACAACAAGTATCTTGCTGACAAATTAGAAGTACCTTCTATATTACTACAATATCTTCAAGGAGAGACATCTCATAATCCCGTATTCAATCAAGACTCACCCGCAATGGGCACCCCTCATCAAGAATGGAGTAGATCTTTTGAGGAATACAAAAATGAACAACACCAAAAATATTAAGACAACAGTAGTGAGGAAGAACTACATATCAACCATCCTTTGTTTGACTTGGATAGTGATGGAGACATACCTGAGGTAGTCTACAAAAAACTCAAACAAAGTAGGAAATTCCAAAGGACATTGGAAAGAATCATTGGTGAAGACAATGAGAAATAATTCCTACATCTAGCATCTCTTGGATTCAAACTCCCTAAAGATTATGATGTTGAGAGACTAAAAGATAAAGAGGTACCAAGACCTGTTTCTATTCTCACCAAACAATTGACCTTAATGCAAGAAGAACTTGCAACACTCAAACAAGAGAAGGTCAAACCAACAAAAAAATACTCTTTGGACCACATATGTCAATTTCCTTTTGATAAGAGTATCAACATGGTTCTATTTCCTCCCAACATGGAAAGACCCAAATATGACAAGTATATGGGAGAAACTGATCCACATGACCATGTGAGAGAGTTTTGTGCTCTGAGCATTGAGTACATGCATGAACCTACATACCTAATGAGACTATTTTCAGGAAGTTTAGGTGGAAATGCTATGGAGTGGTTCTCTAAACTCACACCAAGTGTGAAGTCTTTTGAGGAGTTAATTCAATGTTTTGTCCAACATTACTCCTATAATATACAACATAACATAACCATGATTGACCTTTTTAACACAAAGCAATGAACCGGTAAATCCTTTACACACTTTTTACAAATGTGGAGGAAAATATTTTCTAGGTACTCAAGAGAAATACCTGAATTAGAAAAGATGGAAATCTTTATTAACAACTTGGTACCCAAAATGAACTATGCATTGAAAATGCAAGATTCACCAAGCTTTTACAGGATGATCAAGAATGTCATCCATGCTGAAGATGTCATGGTTAAGAAAGGAGAAATCACACTCCAAAGTGACAAAAAATCTACCAACTACAACAAAAATCCTAAATGGTGGAAAAAAAACAAGAACATTGTTAAAGATGGAGTGGTAGATGCATCCAATGCTAATCCTAAACCAGCAGTGTTCAATCTAATGAATAGCTTAAAAGTGAACAAAGAAGCTAAGGTAACAACCACGCTACCAAGAGAAAACAATGAGAACAACAAGAGTAAACCATGGAATAGACCTCAAAGAAAATTTACTCCATTGGGAGAACCTCTTGAGATTGTATTGAAGACACTCTTGGATAATAAAGTTCTCACAATTCCTTATTCAAAACCATGGGAACCAGAAATCAAACCAAGATGGTGGGATGACAATTCTTATTGTGTCTTTCATAAGAACAAGGGAAATAAGACTAATAACTATGTTAATCTTAAATATGTTATACATGACCTTATTGAAGGAGGAAAAATCAAATTGGAAGTACATACCACAAACAAAGACCATACGACATTTAATAAAATGTTCTCTAACTACAAAAAAGGGGAAGCTTCTAAAGGAAAAGAAAATGAAGTAAATTATACCTGTATAGTAAGAAAATGGAAGCACTTCCATGGTATACTATTTTACCCTTCCAATTATGTGTTTTGGGGTCATATCAAGCACCTTGAATGGGTTCCTAACTTTGACCTAACTTTCCTCCTGTTTTGCCTCTCTTTCCACTTCTTTCCATCCAGTTTTTGGCATTCTAGACTGCATATCTAAGGTCTTTGACCCCAAGGTCAGGGTTGACCTTTTGGTTCTATGTCAACCTCCACCCTAACCTAGGTTAAGGTTGACCTTGACCCTGACCTAGGTCAAGGTCAACCTCGACCTTGACCCAGGGTTCAAATCTCAGGGTCCCACAGTTTCCAGATGCCGGTCTTTTCAAAAAGTTATTTCCCACTTTTGGGTCGGCTGTTTTGGGTTCCAAAGTGACAAATCCTAAATTGAATCTAATATAGGTCCTCTTCTAGTGGAATGGGTTTAATTTTAATTTAATTCTCTTATGTCTTCCTCCTTAGAAGATTGTGCCCTAGTTTCATATAAAAGGAAGCCTTCTCCTCTCATTTTCTCTAACCATCAACTAAGTGATAAAAAATATCATCAAGAAAAAGTTCAAGCATCCATTGTTCTACATGTTTCCAAGCTTTAAAGTTGTTCAATTCTTCCTCTCAAGCATTCAAGTTCTCCATTGAAGATCAAGGATTCAATCTTTCAAGCCTTTGAAGGGATTTGGTTCAAGCATTCAAGATTTATCATTCAAGCCCTAGATCTAGCCATCATGATGGTGTGATCTTCCTTCAAGATCCTTTGTGCATCCTCAAGACTCTTTCATCATCTCTTCAAGGTGGATTCAAAGCATACAATTAGGGAGGTTTATGGTTTCTAGAGTCCATGCTTTCATATTTACATACTTTCTTACATATGAATTACAATTACATATCTATTTAATATCATAGCTTCATTGTTAGATTCAATTCTACTACTTGCTAGCATTCTATACTTTATTGATTTCAAGGTTAATTCCTAAATTGGGGTTTTAATAAGGAAAACCCCTCCCCACAACAAAAAAACCTCTTTTTCTTGTAGGTACAGGTTCAGGACTGCAGATTTGCACACAAATCTGGATACCCTTTTTGGCTTTCTTTCGGATGACACAAACAGATTCTCTGTTGGACCTGTGCAGGTCAAGGTTGACATTATTGGGTTAGGATTGACATTTGTGGGTCAAGGTCAACCTTTTTCATAAGATGACATTGGATCGGGAAAATATTTATGGGTTTTGTCTGTCTCTGTGTTCCAGTTCAAGATCATCTATTAGCTTTTCTAGAAACAGTCCACAGACCTTAGAAAATAGCATTCTTTGATCTGCAATATTTCAAGGTTAGTACTTTTCTATCATTCATTTCAATTCAAATCCTTAATCATTCTAAATCTATCGCATATTTACATTCATTCGCACACATTTTAAGAGGGAAACCTAGGATCTTCTTCTTTATTCTTATTTCCAATAGATTGATTCATTTATGCATTGATCCTTTTTGGGTTGATCAATTTGGATCCTTCCTTTGTGCATTTGAGAATAAAGGGGAATGTCTTATTTATCCCTCCACTCTAAACATTAAATGTAAAGGTGATAAGTGATTTGAGTATCAAAACACTCTTATTCTAATAACATCATTTTTTCTCCTTTACAATACTTACTCCAATAATGACAATGTGATCAACATGTTGGACATTAAAATAAAATCAATCAATGTGATGACTATTAAAGGTGCTAAAGATACATCAATACAATCAAATGCAGTAACTTGAAGCCAAGCACAATTCATAATCAAAGGAGGACAATCCTCATCCAAATAGGTGACATCTTCCAAAATAGTAGTTGTCACAATTCCCAAACTAGCAACAGCAAGACAAACAATTACAATCCCATTTGCAAATTATAACTTGGTAGATCAATTGCAAAGAACCTCAGCTCAATTTTCTATATTTGAGTTACTAAAGATCTCCTCAGTGCATAGAGAAGTTCTTGAACAAGCCCTACATTCTACAAATGTTCCAAAAGATATTGATGTAGACAAGTTCCAGGCAATATTTAATCATATCTTCGCTCTACATTACCTATCTTTTTCAGAAGAAGATGACAAATCATTGACTCATCCACATAACCAACCCCTACACATTGAAGTCTTGATTCACAAATCCAGTTTTAGATGTATATTGATAGATGGAGGTGCAAGGTTGAACATATGCACTCTTAATTTAATAACGAATATGGGAATTTTAGAACAAACCATTGACTCAAGGAGTAAGATAACTGTCAAAGCTTATGATGAAGAACAAATATCATCCAAAGGACTCATTGTTCTACCAATCAGAATAGGACCAATTGAACAAAATGTGATCTATCAAGTTATCAATCTACCATTGGCCTATAATATTTTACTATGGAGACCTTGGATACATGAAATCCAAGCAGTACCATCCACTTACCACCAATGCATCAAATTCCCACATAATGGGGTGGAAGTAACAATTCCTATAGATACAAGCTATACTTGCAATAATGTCAAAGAAAATAGTATGGCTCCTCATAATAAGGAAGTCCCAAAAGAATCTGTACCTGAAACATCTAAAGACATGGTGATGAGAAGCTTTGGAAAGACACTAAAACTTGTAGAAACGAGTATAGGAGAGTACAAACTAGACATGAATCCTTCATTGATAGAACTTGTTGTGTCTCCAAGATCTTATGGAAAACCTTCCTTGTCTTTCACACATACAACATCAAAATAAAAATACATTCATAAATAAAATGGTATGGTTAGAGCCTCTACTTCTCAAGAGGGTGAAAAAGAAGATAAAACAGTCTTGTCTTGGCTCTATAAAGGAGAACCAAAAGAAAATAATGTAAAAAACATGGAGATATCCCCAGAAAAATATGGTAAAGGATATGACCTTGTCAAAAAAATGGGATATAAAGGGAAGGGACCTTTAGGAAATAAAGGAAAAGGACTTGTTGAACCTATACACATGGAATTCAGAAACACCAAAGATAAAATAGGTTTAGGTTTCAATAGCAAATCTGAAAACCCTACTTCAAGAGATGGTCCCATCTTTGATGAAGGAAGTGATGATGAAGAAGAAGAAACAACATTAGAACCATGGACCTATTAGGGATTTTTCTTGTATGAATTACAATGCTTGAAATGTCTATGTGAACCTTGTACCTTTTACTCCTGATTCAGAGACAAGAAAAGCCTAATTGCTAAGGACCGGATAAGGTCCTTCTTCGTTTTTGAGTTCCACATATACTCAGGCAGGTTTTACCTTGAAAGATTACTGATATCATAGTATTTGTTATTGTGGACACTGATTTTTCATGTATCTCTATTGAACCAACTTTATAAAATACCTTGTAAATGATCAAGCATAATCATATACAGGTTTGAACCATACAAATCATAATCTTAAATATGACAGAAAACCATTGATACAAGGATTTCAATCCTTCTTCCTTTTCTTAATAGGAGGGACAACCTAATGATTCTCTCTTCAAGGAATCAGTAACATGGACAGTGTCCTGCTGACAGAGGTCCTTAAACAAGTTCAGCTTAT
>MU223559.1:334229-376463 GCA_018584345.1 Thuja plicata | reverse complement strand
TGCACTGCTGCTACATTTTCACCTTTGGAAAAATCCCCGCGAGTGAGCGACACATCTTTTTTATTTCTCATCGCATAGTTGCCATCCATTTTTACTGCACTTTTTACCTTCTGCGACTGAGCGATGCGTTGTCTTTGATCCTTATTTCATGTCAATTGCACACCCGCGCCACTTTTATATTTTACTCTTTGATCCATGTGAGTAAGCGATGCATTAACTTTGAACTTTATTTCGTTTCTGTCGCATACTCGCACCTACTTTTATACTTTATCTTTTTGATCGGCGAGTAAGCGACACTTCACTCACTGACAGCTCATCGCTAACTCGCGAGCTAACTTTCCATACCACTTAGGCCTCGGCGACTGAGCGACATTCACTTTTTCATTGCAAACTTTGTCTAGTCGCTCACTTGCCATCTTAACATTCCAGCTTTCATTTTATGTGCGGGTGAGCGATGCATCCTTTCCTTTGGCTCATCGCACAGTTGCAAGCACAAGAACCCCATTCTGTCATTGACTGCGAGCACGCGACATCTATCTTCTTTTGGCTCATTGCATACTCGCGAGCTTTATTCCCTTTATCTTTTTTGATCGACGAGTATGCGACAGCCATCCTTTTTTCCTTGTCGCACAGTCGCGAGTTGTATTCCTTTTATCTGAAAACATTAGCGAGTAAGCGATGTATTGAACAGTCCATCAGTCGCTCTGTCACGGACCTTTACTTTTCTTTAAAAAAAACACCTGCGCGACTGAGCGATGCAATTACATATTAGCATCTCATACTTTCATCGCGCACTCGCACTGCACAAAACACATGAGTTAGAACCCATGCGAGTGGGCGATCGCTAAAAATATGACCCTGTCGCGTACTCACGCAACCAAAACATTGACCTCATGAGAAATGGCGACTGCATGATACACATAAAAACATCTCATCATGCACTCGCACACAGAATAGAACTAGACATGAATCCACCACGACTGCGCGATGACCCCTTATAGCAACTCGTCGCTAACTCGCGCAACCAACAAAAAATATGACAAAAAACTCATCGCGACTGCGCGACTAAGCAGTGGGTCCCTTCTGCAATTCGTTATGACATAAAGTTCACGCGACTACCTGACAACCATTAGTTCTGTGACAGGTGTCATCTTCTCTTTTGTCCATGTAATACTTTCTGATCAACTGAGTCATAGCCTCTTCTCAAGCGACATCCCGACTGAGTAATTTTTTCTAACATCAAACAGCTAGTCGCGAGGTCATGAATGTTATCTTTTAACCGCCTTTTTATCACCAGACCACGCGACTGAAGAAAGAACTTAACTGTTTGACTGAGCTGATCCACTGACCATGCGACATGAAATGAATCGCAAAGTCGGGAGACATTTCTTTGACTTGCCAATTCTTCTCGTGATCACCCGACTGAGGCGGGTCCCATTCATTTTAAAAGGTCATAACATGATTTCAAGCGACAACCCGACTAAAAGGAAATTGCTAAGTCTCGATACACTGAGAGAATATTCCATTTCTTAACGAGACTACGTGAGATAAGGCAAAAGCGAAGTCGGGGAATAATTTAGCATATTCGATTCTGGGTTACGCGATCAAGCGACCTGACTTAAAGCACATGCCTTTAGTGACTAAAAAATTTAATGAAAAAACATAAGACATGGAAAAGGGTTTAAACATGCATCATTTAATACTTGGCTTCTAGGGTTTTCAGGGTTTTGACAATTTGGGCAAGGTATAGGCATGAAAACCTGAAAATTTTACAGAGAGCAAGGCAAAGAACAAGGCACAACAGCAAAAACAGGAAATACAACCAACAGGACCTATGAGAGATTATTGCATATTGGTATAGTGTATCCTAAATATCAAGGAGAAATATATTTACCTACTTTTGTAACACAACCAGAAACTCATGTTCCTTTATTGACACAAACTACTATCCAAGAAATTGAGAAAACAATAGAAGAATCTCTAGAAGTCCCACTGATAGAAGAAAATATTGAAGAAATACCCCACCAAAAAGATATACATCCTAACTAGGGGTAGTTGGTCACAATTTCACATGTCCTAGATTTACCTCACTTTGATCTACAAGTGGCTAATAGGGTGCATCAAGTAACTATTGCTAAGTTTCTAAACAGATCAGATGATGAAATAACAGACTCACATGATTATGATTGGGATAACTTGTCAAATGCTACCATGTACATTGAGGTAGATGTGATTCACAAATTTTCATCTCTATTGGAAAGAGGAGAGAGTTCTAACACTTTCCCTAACATTGTTTTTGTTCCAGAATTAGATGAGATACCACTACCTAGGATTTTGATGGAGAAACTAGTGTTTTACTAGGTTTAGAGGACATTCTAAGAATACAAGAAATGAGTTATGTTTTGATGAGAGAAGAAAAATAAATCTCAACTGATGATTCACTAGAGTTAGGTCCACATATTACTAACAAAGACCCTATTAATGATGATTTGACTCTTGATGATCTAAATGTTGTAGAAGCTAACTTAACCAAACATGTCTTGTCAGTTAATAATTTTGATGCTGACGCGATGTTGTCCTTACCAAAATCTGAATAATTATCCTTAATCAACCCTGACTTAATTGATTGGACCAATTCAAACTCTAATCCTATCATGAACTTTCCCAATGACTACACTTTGGCCTATTACCTAAATGCTTGTGAACCTTATCCTTCTTCCACCAATGCAAGGAGGGTGAACATGACAAAGGAGGATATCAAGTTTCTTAGTCACAAATTGAAAAATAAAAAGAAGAAAAGAACTGATGGTGAAAACAACATTGTGGCAATATTAGATCCTAAAAAAGTTTAAAAAAAGATGTATTTGATGGTGAAAACCTCCCAGAGGTGCCAAAAGATGAGATTCTTGATATCCTCCCTAAGAACTTTCAAGAAAGATCTTCAATTTTGATAGAACCAACACAACCGGTTAACTTGGGAATAGAAAAATCTCCTCAATTTGTTCACTTGGCACAATCCTTATCAAAAGAGGAAAAGATACAATTCACTGAGTTCCTGAAAGAGAAAAAGATCACCTTTGCATGGTCTTACACTGATATGCCTAGAATTGATCGTCAATTAATAATGTATCATTTATCTATAGCTCCTAGGATCAAACCCGTGAAACAAAAATTAAGAAAGATGCATCCTCGTATTGTATTACTAGTGAAAGAAGAGCTAGAAACAATATTGAAAGCTAGACTCATCAGAGTCATTGCTTATGCAGGATGGATTTCTAATGTGGTACCAGTATCAAAAATAGATAAATCTATCAGGATCTGCACAGACTTTAGAGACTTAAACAAAGCATGTCCTAAAGATGATTTTCCTTTGCCAAAAATTGATATGATTATAAATCTAACAAAAAGCTATCAGATGTACTCACTCATGGATGGATTCGTGGGCTATAACTAGATTAAGATTGCTCCTAAGGACCAAGAGAAGACAACATTCACCTATGCATGGGGAATATTTTGCTGGAACATCATGTCATTTGGATTAAATAATGTGTTAGAATGAATTTAGAATAACTGAGAGGGGGGTGAATCAGTTATCCTCAGGTCTAGATGTGCCCATTAAAACTTTATACCAATTTGAACAACTCAGATCTACTCGACAGCAATAACATAAAACAATAGCATACATATGTAGTTTACTATTCAGAAGTTAATAGTAAAACTCAACAAAAAAATTCACACAAGTTGACAATAGAATTTAATGTGGAAACCCAATATGGGAAAAACCACCAATAACATGCTATCAAATTTTCACTCTTCTAAAGTGAGCTTTGTTAGGAGCCAACCCTATTAAAGGTTACAAAACACACTACTAAATGTGACCTGGTTAAAGGATTTAATCACCCTGTCAGGAGTGGCCTTGTTAGAGGACTTATAACATTCCACCTGAATGTCACCTTGCTAAAGGATTTATACAAAGACTGTTAGGTCAACCTGGTTAAAGGATTTTGACTGATACAATGGTTAGAAAGTATTCAGCAGGTGTGATTTGATACATACAACTTACTTTGCAAATCCAGACCCAATTCAGCTCTAATGCTAATTCACTGAGTGGCCTCCATTCTCATTTCAATCTTCAAATCTACTTGTAAATTCGTCAAGCAATCACTCATGCAGTTCTTTGCTTCTCCGTTCAGCCTTCTCAGCTAGATCATGCCAATCAGTCAATTAACTATGCAATCCTCTTTCATACTCTTGATACATTTTGAATAATCTCCTTAGGTTATCTTATACCTCTTCATCTAGGTTAGACACATTTTTTTTGCTTAATCAAGATCATAGATCTTAGGTTAGGTCAGATCCAATGGATCTTTCCACCTTTACATTTAATTTACTTCTCCAAAGAAATCACAAATTAAATCTTTGATCCATGCATTAATTACAGTTACCCATGAATTTACATAGTGTGGATCAATCATGCTTATCCTTAATTAGCTTTACATATCTCAATAAAATCATTTATGTTGGCCAGAGATCTCAAATCTCAACAATTACCAAAATATTGTTGCTCGGCCAACACTATGTTCCTTGGCAATTTACTAGCACTCAATCATCACTGACTTCACTCGACATATACTGGCACTCAGCACAAACTATTCTCAGTAAACTATCATCGAAAGATAAACAACTCATTACTTTGCCAATGTGCCAACTGATCAAGTACCCTTGTGGTTTCTCATAACTCAACCATTCAACTTGGTCTTCTTGTTAAATCTCCTTTATCAATCAATAGATATGGTACTCAAACAAATAGCAATAGTCTCACCAGTTAAGGTTTGACATCAATGACAAAACAACAATTGTTTCCATTGTATCTTTCCAACAATATTTCCAACAATCTCCCTCTTTGGCATTGATGGCAATGCTAAACAATAAAATAATAACCATAGTTACCATACAATCCAAAAAGTCTGCGTGTGTTCCTTGTTATGACCAAATTTTTATTAATGTCTTTAGCTTCATTCTGATTCTCATCTTTTAAAAAATTTCTCCCTCTATGTTTGTGATCACACTGATATTCATCTGTAGACTCCCTCTTTCATTAATCTCTCCCTCTTTGACAACAATCTATTTTTTGGTAATCTCTTCTCTTTAGCTTCTTTTCTATAATCTCTCTCTTTGACAACAATGCCAAAGATGTTGACATCTTCATCATGCAGATTCTTCTATTCTTGTCATCTTGCCTATGACTGATCCTCTTTTTTGTCTTTGTCTGTCTTTCACATCTTTGGGCAGCATCCTAAAGTGTGACTGCCTGTGCATCAATGTGTCAAATATTTTGAATATTATCATTTGATGCAATAGAATCATTCTGAACTAATTAGCCTTAGTTAGGGGAATCACCCCTAGTTTACCTCACAGATACTCATGAGCATCTTTGGGTAGTGCCTTTGTAAATATGTCTGCTAACTGTTCCTTAGTGTTCACATATTCCAGTCTCACTTCCTTCTTCTAAACTAGCTCCCTCAAGTAATGATACTTGATAGCTATATGCTTTATCTTAGAGTGCATTACAGGGTTCTTAGAAATATTAATGGCACACGTGTTATCACAATATATGACAACTAGTTCTATGATCTCTTCTTTCATACCTTTCAGTAGTATCTTCAACCACACAATATTAGAACAATTAACTGCTATTGCTGCTACATACTCGGCTTCAGCTGTAGATTGTGAGGTGCAATTTTGTATCTTGCTTGTTCATGAAACTAATCTTTTTCCCAAAAGAAATTCTCCTCCTGTGGTGATTTTCTTGTCATCCACATTTCTAGCCCAATCAGAATCAGTATAAACTCTAAGCTTAAACTTATCATTATTTTTGTAATATAGACCATATTCATCTGTTCCTTTCAAATATCTCAGAATCCTTTTTACTACCATCATATGTGTCTCCTTTGGATTGGCAGAAAATCTTGTAACAATACCAAAATCTAGTGCAATATCAGGTCTACTATGTACAACATATTGCAGCTTTCCAATCATTGATCTATAAAGGGTTTGATTCACTTCTTTTGTGTCATCATTCTTTGTCATCTTCTATCTAGTAGCCATGGGTGTACTCACTGGTTTTGAATCTTCCATTCCAAAATTCTTTAGTATCTCCTTGATATATTTTGATTGAGTAATATAGATACCATTCTTCATCTGATGTATTTGTAAGCCAACAAAAAAATTTATCTCACCAAACAGAGACATCTCAAATTCAGTTTGCATCTCCTTTGCAAATGTTTGGCATAACACATCTTGTCCACAAAAGATAATGTCATCAAAAAAAAATTTCAGCCAATAAAGTACCTTTACTTTGCTCTGTCTTCAAATACAGGTTGTTGTTGTCATTTGTTCTTGCAAATCCAATCTTCATCAGATAATTGTGGAAATTCTCATACCATGCTCTTGGTGGTTGCTTCAATCCATATTTGTGTAATTTGAAGACCATATTCCTCTTGCTTGGGTCTACAAATCCATCAGCTTGTTCAATATATACTTCTTCTAATATTCCATTTAGAAATTTTGACTTTACATCCATCTTATAGACTTCAAAACCTCTGTAGGCTGCATATGCAAGTAAGGTTCTTACTCCTTCCAATCTTGCAACTAGGGTGAATGTTTCTCCATAATCAATTCCTTCCTCTTGTGCATAACCCTTGCATACCATTCTAGCTTTGTTTCTTGTTATCTCTCCATGTTCATTCAACTTATTTCTGAATACCCACTTAGTACCAATTATGTTTTTATCATTAGGCCTAGGTACAAGTTTCCAAGTCTTATTCTTCTCAATCTGTTCAATTTCTTCATTCATGGCTTGTATCTAGTCTTCATTGTCTAGAGCATCTTTTACTGTTTTAGCTCAAAATCACATAATAAGCATGTATCTTCTCTCAAATTACTTCTTTTCATAACTACAAAATCCTTTGATCCTATGATTTGATCAGGTTTATGGTGCCTCCTTACATAATTTTCTAGAGTAGGTTCTTTTTTCTACATCAAGTTGATCACTCATGTCCAATTCAGGTTGATTTTGTGACTTAGCATCTGCATCAGATAGCTCTATAATTACCTCTTGTTGCTTGGCAACCTCATTCTGTGACTCGGCAGGTGCTAGCTATTGCTCGGCAGCTTTATTCTCAATTTCTAGTAATGTATTAGAATCTTCCTCATCCATATAGACAAATGATTTGTAACTCTTAGGTTCCCGTGTGCTTTCAGCTTCATTTCTTTCTGCATACTCATCAATTCTAACATTTGCACTTTCCACAATTTTGTTAATGTTGGAATTCAAACACTTATATGCCTTACTCTTCATTGAATAACCAAGAAATATGCCTTCCTCACCTTTAGCATCAAGTTTCCCATTTTTGTTATCCTTCAGTATGAAACATTTGCTTCCAAAAACTTTGAAGTATTTTATATTAGGTGCATATCCATATCATAGCTCATAAGGTGTAGCATTAGTACCGTTATTGACTTGTACTCTATTTAGGGTATAGACTATTGTACTTACAAATTCTCTCCAATATTTATGTGTAACATTTTTCTCCATCATTAGTGTTCTAGCACAATCTATGATAGATCTATTTCTTCTCAGCAATACCATTCTATGGTGGTGTCCTAGGTGTGGACATCTGTCTTTTTATCCCTCGGTCATTGTAGAACCTGTTAAACTCGTTAGAAATAAACTCACCTCCTTTGTTAGATCTTAGACATTTTAGATTTTTACCTATCTTCTTTTCAACTTTTTCCAAGTACCATTTAAATAACTGGAATCCATTAGATTTTTCTTTAAGAAACATAACAGTCATCATTCTTGAGTAATCATCAACAAATAGAATAAAATATTTGTCTCCATAGTAACTTTTCTCACCAATGGGTCCACAAAGGTCAGTATGAACCAATTCTAGAATTTCCTCAGAAGTATGAGTTTTTCTTTTGAAACTAGACTTAGTCATCTTTCCCAATTGACATTGCTTACACATTGCATTTTCAGGTTTCTTTAACTTAGGCAACCCTCTAACCTTTTTCAATTTGCTTATGCTTACCAAGTTATCAAAGTTTACATGACACAACCTTTTATGCCATAACCAAACATCATTATATTGTGCAAACAAGCATGTCTCATCAGCTAAATCCAGATAAAACAAGTTACCTTTAGTCTGCTCACCACCTCCAACTAGTTCTCCATTAGCATCATAGATCTTTGCTTTCCTGTCATGGAACTCAACTCTGTAACTAGAAGTATTCAACTGTGCAACACTCAATAAATTATATTTAAGATCATCAACCCAATATACATTGTCACATTTGATCTTGTCAGTTAAGTTAATTGATCCTTTCCCTATAACAAGACATGGTGCATCATTACCAAATTTAACATAACCACCATTACATTGATCTAGTGTCTCAAATTTATCTTTATCACCAGCCATGTGATGTGAAAAACCACTGTCAATAATCCAACAGTCACTTTTACTCATATAAGAAACTAGTGCAGTTTTCTCATCATCATCAGAATCATCTTTCATAGCAACATACACAAATTCTATATCATTTTCATCAGAATTTTTAGAACCATTGTCAGAAGCTTCTTCAGCTATATAACAAGATTTCTTACCTTTGTCTTTATAATCCTTATACCTTCTAAAGTCTCAGTCATCCTTTTTATCTTTTTACTTGTTGTCCCTTCCTTCATATTTGTCATTCTTATCAGGACATCTAGCAGCAATATGACCAACTTTGTTACATGAAAAACATATGATAGGAAGTTTACCTTTGAATTTTCCATTTCCTTTGGATAGCCTTTTTTCCATTAGTGCTTCAAGTTCTTCTAGATCATCATTTGTGGTGTCGCTGTCACTGTTCACACATTTATTTCCTTTCTTTGATTTGTTAAGGACCAACTAGGATCTAAATGCATATTCAATAGCTTCTGGAGTGTAGTTATCAAAATTTGACATCTCAAATGCAGTAATTCTGCCTACCAGACTTTCCAAAGTCAAATTATTGTTAGGAGTACATCTCAATTCTTGAATTACAGAGACTCTAATAGCATATATAGGAAGAAGAGTCCTAAATACCATGCTCATAATGGTGTTATCATCAATGGTTCCCTTAGATCCTCTGATAGCATTTACCACTTCCTTTATCCTACCATAATATTGAACTATATTTTCTCCTTCTTGCATTTTCATTTCATCAAACTTACCTCTCAAGCTTTTAGATTTGGCTCTTAGTACATTTGTATCTCCTCCATAGATGGTTTCTAGGGTATCCCACATTTTCTTTGCAGTTTTTCAATCCTTTATGTCTTCAAACTCTTGATAGTTCACCGATGATGCAATCTCCAACATTGCTTGATTGTGTTCCTTCTTTTCTCTTAACTGTGTAGCTATGGCAGGTGTAGTGGGGGATACATAAGCATTTTCAACTTAGTGCTTAGCTAAATCACCAATACTAGCCAGATGCAACTTCATCAAACTCTGCTATGTAGGGAAGTTATCTTTTTTCAGCTTTGGTACCTCCTTATACATCTTGATCTTTTTCTCCAAGTACCTTCAAACTATTTTCAAGAGACCAAAGCTCTGATACCAATTGTTAGAATGAATTTAGAATAACTGAGAGGGGGGGTGAATTAGTTATCCTTAGGTCTAGATGTGCCCATTAAAACTTTATACCAATTTGAACAACTCAAATCAGCTCAACAGTAATAACATAAAACAATAGCATACATATGCAGTTTACTGTTCAAAAGTTAACAATAAAACTCAACATAAACATTCACACAAGTTAACACTAGAATTTAATGTGGAAACCCAATATGAGAAAAACCACCAATAACATGCTATCAACTTTTCACTCTTTTGAAGTGAGCTCTGTTAGGAGACAACCCTGTTAAAGGTTACAAAACACACTGCTAAATGTGACCCAGTTAAAGGATTTAATCACCTTGTTAGGAGTGGCCTTGTTAGAGGACTTAGAACATTCCACCTAAATGTCACCTTGCTAAAGGATTTATACAATGACTGTTAGGTCAACCTGGTTAAAGGATTTTGACTGATACATTGGTTAGAAAGTAATCAATAGGTGTGATCTGATACATATAACTTACTTTGCAAATCTAGATCCAATTCAGCTCTAATGCTAATTCACTGAGTGGCCTACATTCTCATTTCAATCTTCAGATCTTCTTGGAAATCCATCAAGAAATCACTCATGCAGTTCTATGCTTCTCTTTTTAGCCTTCTCTGCTAGATCATGCCAATCAGTCAATTAACTATGCAATCCTCTTGCATACTCTTGATACATTTTGAATAACCTCTTGAGGTTATCTTATACCTCTTCATCTAGGTCAGATACATATTTTTCCACTTAATCAAGATCTTAGATCTTAGGTTAGGTCAGATCCAATGGATCTTTCCACCTTTACATTTAATTAACTTCTCCAAAGCAATGACATATTAAATATTTGATCCATGCATTAATTATGGTTACTTGTGCATTTACATAGTGTGGATCAATCGTGCTTATCCTTAATTAACTTTACATATCCCAATAAAATCAATTATGTCAGCTAGAGATCTCAAATATCAACAATTACCAAAATACTGTTGCTTGGACAACACTATGTTCCTCAGAAATTTACTGGCACTCGGTCATCACTGACTTCGCTCGGCATATACTGGCACTCGGCACACAATGTTCTCAGTAAACTATCATCGAAAGATAAACAACTCATTACTTTTCCAATGTGCCAATTGATCAAGTACCCTTGTGATTTCTCATATCTCAACCATTCCACTTGGTCTTCTTGTTAAATCTCCTTCATCAATCAATAGATATGGTACTCAAATAGATAGAAATAGTCTCACCGGTTAAGGTTTGACATCAATGAAAAAAAAACAATTGTTTCCATTGTATCTTTCCAACAATATTTTCAATAGAATGCTAGCACTACATACCAAATAGCTATGAGAGCCATATTCCATGACATGATACATAAAAACATGGAGGATTATGTGGACCATCGAAAGATAAACAACTCATTACTTTTCCAATGTGCCAATTGATCAAGTACCCTTGTGATTTCTCATAACTCAACCATTCCACTTGGTATTCTTGTTAAATCTCCTTCATCAATCAATATATATGGTACTCAAATAGATAGAAATAGTCTCACCGGTTAAGGTTTGACATCAATGAAAAAAACAAATTGTTTCCATTGTATCTTTCCAACAATATTTTCAACAGAATGCTAGCGCTACATACCAAATAGCTATGAGAGCCTTATTCCATGACATGATACATAAAAACATGGAGGATTATGTGGATGATACCTTAGCCAAGTCAAAGACAAGGAATACTCATATTGAAGACCTAAGAAAGATACTAGATTGCATGGAATAGTTTCAACTCTAGCTTAATCCCAAGAAATGTGTCTTTGGAGTCCAATGAGGGAATCTCCTAGGGTTTATTGTATCAGAAAAAGGAATTGAGGTAGACCCTAAAAAATTAAAACCTATACTAGAAATGTCACCTCCACACAATATTAGTCAAATGTGGACACTGCAAGGAAGAATTCAATCCATCAGGATATTTATGTCACAACTAGCAGACAAAGCACAAACTTTTACTAAACTACTACATAAAGGTGTTACCTTCAAATGAGATGAATATTTTGAAAATAAATTCAAAGAATTAAAGGATTACTTGGCTACTCCTCCCATTCTCATGGCACCTATTCATGGAAATCCATTGCTCCTATATATCTTAGCTACAACTACATTGCTGGGAGTATTGCTTGCACAAGAAGATGAAAATAAAAAGGAAAGAACAATCTACTATATCAGTAGGACTCTAGTGTCTTATGAACTCAACTACACTATAATTGAAAAATCTTGCTTAGCAGTTGTCTTTGCATCACATAAATTAAGACATTATATGTTGTCCCATACAGTAAAGCTTATTACAGAAATAGATCCTCTTAAATATTTCTTAAGAAAAATAGCATTAACAAGAAGACTAGCAAAGTGGGTCCTAATTCTAATCGAATTTGATATTAAGTATGTAGATAGAAGGGCTATTAAAGGACAAGTCCTCGCAGATCAATTAGGTGATTCACCCTTGCATGATGATGCACCTTTAATAATTGAATATCCATGGAAGATGTATTTTGATGGCTCTTTCACACAACAAGGATCTAGACCAGGGGTTCTATTCATAACTCCTCAAGGCTACAAGATATCCAAGGCATAAAAAATGATTTTTCCATGCACAAATAACATTTTTGAACATGAAGCATTCATGAATGGTCTTAAGTTAGCTATGGAATGGAAGATCATAGAGTTACATGTGTATGGTGACTCTCAGCTCATTATTAACCAAGTAAATGGAGATTATCAGACTAAAGATGAGAAGTTGATGCCATATAAACAATTGGTTGAAGACTTGAAAAAATACTTTGTCTTCATCACATTCCAACAAATACCAAGAATGGAAAATAAAGTTGCAGATGCTATGGCTACACTGGAATCCATGTTACAACTAGAAGAACATCAATTCCACTATGACTTCTTGGTGGAAGAATTATCCTATCCATCTTTTGATACACCTGAGTACCAAGTGATTTATTCTTTGAACACCTAGGACCAATCTCGATATGCCAAAATCATTACCTATCTTATTGACCAAACTATACCCAATGTCCTATCAAGGAATGAAAAATGAGCCTTAATTAGGATAGAATCGTGTTATTTCCTCATTACTAATAACTTATATAGACGAGGTCTCGATGGTATGCTTCTTAGGTGTTTAGAACAGGAAGAGTCAGATCACGCATTACAAGAGGTTCATGAAGGTGTATGTGGATTGCACTCGAATGGTTTTTCATTAGCTAAAAAAATACTAAGAGTTGATTATTATTGGCCCACGGTGGAAAAATATGTTGTTCTATTTTTAAAAACATGTCACAAATGCCAAACACATGGAAACCTCATCCATGATCCTGCTAGAGAACTCATACCATTTATAACACATTGGCCATTTCAGAAATAGGCCTTTGATTTGGTTGGACAAATTTATCCTAATTCATCAAGTGGACACATGTACATCATTACAGCCACTAAGTATTTCACTAAGTGGGTCAAGGCCATGTCATTGATCAAATCCACTAGCAAATAGGTGGTTATGTTCATCTTGAACTACATTATTTGTAGGTATGGGATACCCTCTTCTATTGTAATAGACAATGGGGGTCATTTTAAAAACCAATACATAGAAGACCTTTGCACACAGTTTCACATCACTCAGCATTGTTCTTCAATCTATTATCCTCAAGGTAATGGACAAGTTGAGATATCAAACAAGAACATTCTTAAAATCTTACATAGAACTATGAGTAAGTCTAGAAGAAACTGACATTTGCAACTTAATCTGACACTTTGGGCCTACACAACAAGTATTAGAACACCAACTTGAGCCACACCATTTTCTCTAGTCTATGGTGCAGAAGCAGTGCTACCTATTGAACTAGAAATTCCATCTTTTTGGGTATCTCTCCAAGGTCTTGTTACACATGAACAATATCGTATTGATAGGGTTAATGCACTAGAACTCCTTGATGAGCACAGACAACAAGCGTTTGATCATCTCAAAGTGTACCAAAAATGAATGTCAAAAGGGTACAATAAAAAGGTAAAACCATGACAATTTGAAGTGGGGGGTCTCATTCTAAAAGAGAATCCTAAAAACTAGCCAAATAAAAAACAAAAAGGAAAGTTTGAACCCAACTGGCTGGGGCCTTATGTCATTACTGCAAATTTTTGGACTGGAGCTTATCACTTAGCTAGACCTGAGGGAGATGTTCTTCCTGATCCCATTAATAATCTATATTTGAAGCGGTTCTATGATTGACATTTGGCTAACAGAGCCCATGTAGTGAAAAGTTCTCAGAAAATACCAAAAAAATCAAAAAACTAATCCTAAAGAAATCCAAAAATAGTGGAATAAATCCTACAAAAAGGCATCCTTGGTGAAAAAATGGCAAACATGCATCTTGATACTAACAAAAAAAAAGAACAAAAAAAAATTGAAATAGAGAAAAGTGCCTTGGTGAAAACCTGGCAAACAGGCATCTTGGTAGCAAAAATAAAAAATCTTTGCCAAGTGGTGAAAACCTGGAAAATAGGTGTTACTTTTACTCTGTGCTGCATCTATCAATGCACTGATGATACCAATCCTTCATGATCACACTTGTTCTATTGGTTGACTCTGATTCCTTACAAATGTCATATCCTTTCCTGGGATTGGTCTGCATTTGCATCTTAGGAATAGTCATTTTGCATTGGGGGCATCTTTGCTAGCATGTTCAGTTTGCATCTGCTAGGTTGTCCTAGGTTCATGTCTAGGATGGTTTGCCTCTCAAAATAGTATTTCTCAATACTTACATCAAAACGTCACTATCACAAACAAAGGTGTTTCTTCAACATCACCTACCTGTAGAAGACATCATACTAGTGTTTCTCAACACTTTAATCAAACACTTTAAATATACTAGTGTTTCTCAATGCTTTCAACGTACTAGTGTTTATCAACACTTTACTCAACCAGTGTTCCTAAACACTACATTGGATTACAATTGTTGACAAAGTTAAGCTCATATACTCAGACATGAAAAATATATTGCTTGATTCCAAATTCTAATTGATGAATCTCTACTACGCTTGACAAATGAATCAATAGTATTTTTCAATACTACTTAAACACATAGACTGATCTTTGTTTGATTATGACTCTTTTATGTTCCCGTGATGTTTCAAACTAGGGGCATCTAAGCTGTTATAAATTTTCTTTTATTGATTATCAATTGGTGATTATTGTCTTCTGAGTTACTTCATGACGTATATTCAAAGACAAAGAGTCGCAAGGACAGGGGGCATAAAATTTTATTGGTTTTCTATGTATGGTGATTGTTTCAATGATCCTATAACTTTCACCTAACTTGGATGTTTATGGTAAGAGCTACCCACATGAGTGGATAGCAGCATATATCTCGATCCTAGTTATGTGTAAATTATGGTGAGGTTGAACCAATTTTCTTGTCTGTTTTCTAAATTAGATTCTCAATAAGGTGTATGACACATTATGTACCCAAGGATATGAATACTAAAGGTCATTGCGGGTCACATATCTTACATTACACTTGAACAAAACCTGATTCCTAAAAACAAAAGGAGATAACTGACTTGTCATCCTAGCTTCTATGCCTTGATGCTTAGGTTTATTTCTAACATTGCATCCAATACATATAGTATTCATACTTTCATGATACTAATGGGTATTAGTGATAGTTGTACTAGAAGGTGATGTTCTTTACAAAAATGCCCAATTATGATAAAAATGCTACAATGTATACGAATTAGTGACAGTCCTAAGATTCTTCATGTAGATGCATTTAGAGATTGCATGATTCATTTTTTAGATATGCATAAGGACTTTGATGTAGAGAGCACTACAAGAAGACCTTTATGGGCCCTAACTCTTTATTTCTCCTTCAAACTTCAAACTTGATCAATCCAAATCCACACAAGTCCTCTTAGGATGTCTCCTGACTTGTCCAAGGGGTCAATAGACTTCCCCTATTCACTTTTAGTTCTCCAAATCCATCTATGAAACAAATCAATTTCTGTTAGGATTAACAAGGTAGAAATAACAATTTCATACATAAATAACAACCAATAATAGAGAATAATAAACCAAATCAGAAGAGAGCACAAGACACAAAGATTTAACATGGTTCACCCAATCCCTGGGTTACATCCACCAAACAAAAAAGTCCAATATTATTCTTATCCAATGATTACAATAAGATCACATTGCATAAATCTCTTACAACTCAATACCATTGTAAAATGACATAATAATGAAACCCTAACCCTAAGCCAATTTATACAAAATTTATGCCACTTTAGGGTTAGAACATGTCACTCTATAAATTGGCCAAAATAAGACTCAAAAAAAAAAAATTCTCAGGGACCCTAAACCCCACGCCTTGCAGAAAGGTAAATCACTTTCCTGATTAGTCACCACAATATAACAATCTCCCACTTGGGGACTGATCAAACTTTACATAAACCAACAATTCTCCCACTTGGAGACTGTTCTTGTAGCTAAACCACTACCCTATGAAGCTCCCACTGGATCCAACCTTCCTAGACTCTGTTGTTCTATTAGTCTATTCAATCTAGAAGACCAACCAAATCTGAACAAGAATTCAGCTTCTCCCTTGTTACAACCCTTGTAAACATATCCGATGGATTATCATTTGTATGAATCTTTTCTAGCTTTAACTGCCCATCATCCAAAACTGACCAAATGAAATGATATCGCAACTGTATGTGCTTTGTCTTTGAGTGCAAAGAAGAATTATTTGCAAAATGAATGGCACTCTAACTATCTGAATATAGATAATTATCTGCCTATGGATGTCCCAGTTCTTCCATGAATAATTGAATCCATATCATCTCCTTAGCTACCTCAGTAGCAGCAACATACTCTGCCTCTGTAGTGGATAAAGCATTCACCTTTTGTAACTGAGAAATCCAACTCATAGTTGTCCCACTAACAGTAAATACATAGCCTATAGTAATCCACGTGGTATTTATATCTCTTCCCAAATTTGAGTCAACATAGCCATGAATAGTAGTAGTAGAGCCCCCAAAGTGTAAACACTTACTAGGTGTACCTCTCAAATATCTGAGAATCCATTTGATTGCATTCCAATGCTCAATCCCAGGGTGACTCATATACCTGCTAACGATTGTCACTTCATGTGCAATGTCTAGCCTAGTACATACCATAGCATACATTAAGCTCCCTATAGTTGAAGCATAAGGCATCTTGGCCATTTTAGCCTCTTCTTCTAGTGTCTTTGAACACATCTCCTTAGTCAATTTCAAATGACCAGGCAAAGGTGTAGTGACAGCTTTGGCATCCTTCATGGAGAATCTTTGCAACACCTTTTCAACATAATCAGCCTGAGATAGAGTTAATTTTATGTTCTTCCTATCTCTGCAAATTTTCATGCCAAGGACTTTTTTTGCTGCCCGCAAATCCTTCATAGCAAAAGATTTTGCTAACTGTTGTTTCAACCCCTTAATATGATCCATGATAGACCCAGCTACAAGCATATCATCAACATATAAACATAAAATAATGTATTTGTCCTCATTTAACCTCTTGAAATAAACACAATGGTTAGCATTACATCGAGTGTATCCATTCTCATTCATAAAAGTATCAAAATTAATATACCATTGTCGAGGTGCTTGCTTCAAGCCATATAAAATTTTCTACAATTTGCACACTAAACTCTCCTTACACTTGACCTCAAATCCTTGTGGTTGTACCATATATAATTCTTCATTCAAATCACCATGAAGAAAAGTTATTTTAACATCAAGCTTCTCTAAATGAAAATCTTCAGTAGCCACAATACTTAAAATAGTATGAATAGAAGTCATTTTAACAACTGGAGAAAATATCTAATCAAAATCAATACCATGTTTCTGTACAAAACCTTTTACGACTAATATGGCTTTAAATCTTTTCTTACCTCCATCTTCTTCTTTCAACCTGTAAACCCATTTATTCTGCAAATCCCGTTTAACTGCAGGTAACTTACATAAATCCCAAGTCTGATTTTTCAGCAAGGAGTCCATTTCATCTATCATTGTAGACTCCCACTGAAGATTTTTATCCACCTACATAGCTTCATTATAACAATCAGGTTCACCAACATCAGTTAATAAAATAGAATACAAAGAAGGTGCAAATCTATCTGGAGGTCTACTTAGCCTTTTTGACCATCTAACATTCACTAGGGTGTGTGGTATTTATTGTTGTTGTTGCTATGGAGCATAAGGAATTACTAGAACATTATCTTTTGGAGTATCATCCAACTCTACATAATCAGTGTCTTTCTTCTCATGTTGTTGCAACAGATCTTTGTGCAACACTTTCTCATTGAATATGACATCCCTGCTTCTTACAATTTTACGATTCTCAAAATTGAAAATTCTATAGCCAAATTAATCAATTCCATACCCAACAAATACACATTTCTTTGATTTTTCTTCCAGCTTGGTTCTATTTTCAAAATCTATATGTGCAAATGCTTCACAACAGAAGGTTCTGAGAAAAGAATAACTTACCTTCTTACCAGTCCATGCTTCCTCTGGAATACCACAACCCAAAGGAGTAGAGGGACCTCTGTTGATTAATTAAATAGAAGTATTTATAGCCTCTTCCCACATTTTTAAGGGGAGCCTATCATGCAATCTCATATTCCTTTCATGCTCCATTATTGTCCTATTCATGCGTTCACCCACTCCATTTTCTTGTGGAGTTCTTGGAACCGTTTTCTACCTAAGGATACCATTAGAGGAACAATAATATTCAAATTATTTTCTGCAATACTCACCACCATTATCAGATCTGAGGCATTTTAATCTTTTACCAGTCTCATTTTCAACCAAGCTTTTCCATTTCTTAAAAGTTTCAAACACATCAGATTTTTGCCTAAGGAAATAAATCCATACTTTCCTAGTTGCATCATCAATGAAAGTAACATAATACAAAGAGCCACCAAGGGAAGATACATGAGCTGGCCCCCATACATTTGTATGCACAAGCTCTAATTTATCATCTTTCTTTTCCTTCCCACCCTTCAAGAAACTAACTCTCTTTTGTTTCCCATACACACAACTTTCACAAAAATCTAAATTTACACATTTTAGACCTGGTAAAACTTTCTTTGGGTGAAGTAATTTCATACCTTTCTCACTCATGTGCCCAATTTTGTTGTGCCATAGTGTTGTTTTTGTATCCATAGAAATTATTTCGTGTTCAACCTAATCAACTACAGCAACTGTTCCTAAACATTCATTTTTCTCTGTAACAATTAAAGTAGAAGGAACAGTATTGCCTGTACAAAGATATAAGGTGCCTACTTTCACACCTTTTTCTACTACTAAGAAACCTTTTGAGACCTTCCAATTTTTATCATCAAAAGTAACTGTTCAACCCTCATCACCTAGTTTCCCTACTAAAATTGAATTTGTACTCAGTCTTGGAACATGTCTTACCTCTTGTAGTAGCCAATGATTCCCATTATGCAACTTAATCTTAATTCTTCCCTTCCCAATAATTTGACAAGGTTCATTATCTCCCAAATAAACTAGCCCAAAATTGCCTTGGACATAATCAATAAAATAACTCCTGTGGGGTGTAGCATGAAAAGAAGCCCCTGAATCTAGAACCCATGAATCATCAGCATTTTCAAGGGAAAGGACCAAAACATCATTGCCAGATTTATTACTTACCACATTTGCCTCCTTATTTCCTTCTTGTTTGTCTCCTTTATTTTTCTGAGACCATCAATCTTTCTTCTTATGACCTAGTTTTCCATACTACCAATAGTCACTAGGTCCGCTTGATTGAGACCTCTTTCCCTTTGACTTCCCTTGTGATTTCCCATGATTTCCAGAGTTTTTTCCTCTATCTCTTGTTCTACCTCTGCTTTCTGCATTCAACACACTACCTGATGTAGATACACCTGAGATTTTCCTATGAATTTCCCCACTTAGAATAACACCAATAACATTGTCAAATTTTAGGGTGTTCATATTAGAAACAAAGTTACTAACGGCCATTATAAAGTTATTCCAGCTTTCTAGCAAAGAACACAGAATCAAGAGATCCCTAATTTCTTCATCAAAATTAATATTCATAGAGGATAATTGACTAGTAACTGTATTAAACTCATTTAAATGATCATCCAATGACCCACCTTCTACCATATTCATATTAAATAAATGCTTCATAAGAAATACCTTATTCGAAGTAGAAGGCTTTTCATACAAATTTTCTAGGGATTCCATCAGCTCTACAGTTGTCTTTGATTTCGTAATATTAAACAACACCGATTGAGCTAGGCATAAGTGAATGATGCCAAGTGCCTTTTTATCTAGAATATTCCAATCCTCCTAAGACATAGATGCATCTTTCTTGGACACTCCTCCGGCCAAAGGTCATCATAAATCATTTTGATAGAGATAGTCCTCCATCTTCATTTTCCATAACTGAAAGTTCTGCCCATTAAACTTGTCAACCTTCACCTTACCCTCATCTTCCATAACTCCCACTTGACTGTGAGACTCCCACTCAACCGTGAGACCTTCCTGTAGAGGATAAATGAAAAAAACCGTAGATCTGATACCACTTTTAGGATTAACAAGGAAAAAATAACAATTTCATATGGAAATAACAACCAATAACAGAGAATAATAAATCAAATTAGAAGAGAAAACAAGACACAGATTTAACATGGTTCACCCAATCCCTGGGCTACGTCCAAAAAACAAAAAATTCCAATATTATTCTTATCCAGTGATTGCAATCAGATCGTAATGCACAGATCCCTTATAGCTCAATACCGCTATAAAATGACATAATAATGAAACGCTAACCCTAAGCCAATTTATACAAAATTTATGTCGCTTTAGGGTTAGAACATGTCAGTCTAGAAATTGGCCAAAATAAGACTCAAAAAAAAAACTCTCGGGGACCTCGAACCCCACGCCTTGCAGAAAGGTAAATCACTTTCCTGATCAATCACCACAATATAATAATTTCTCCTTTAGGGAAACTTTCCCTAAACCATACAACAAAGTGTAAAAATTCCCCAGTGGATTCAAAACTCTATCCTAAGTGATTGAAGACTCTTAATAGACCCTAAGGGTCAGGAATCCACCATTGTATTTGGTCTTATAGTCCCAAGGTTAGTCAAATCTCAAATGGTCTAGGATTCCTTATAGCCCTAACCAGTGGGTTTTTGGAACTTAAATTTTTGTGACAGTGGGATCTAGAAAATCTAATTTGGTTTCTAGACACCCTTTATGGAACTTGTAAACTCCTCAAATCCTTGGCACCTCACTCCACTCCTGCACCCCTGAACTCTCACAAAACACACAGGCCTAATTAGCTAGTTTAGGCTTGGTTTGTTAAGAAAGTGGTAGAATGTGGGTTCATGAATGAAATGTAGGGCTTTGGATGGATTCCCCTACCCCAATTTAGTCTAGAACCACACTTGGTTCCATCCCCCAATACACATATAACTCTTTCATGTGACTGTATCAAAAAGCTAGGCTAATTACATAGGGATAATTAGCCTAGGGCTTGATCTCATAAATAGTAGGACTAAGAGTGAGAGTCTAAGATTCTAGAGTCCTAAAGACCATGATCCTAAATATATTTTTCCAAGTGGATAAGGAGATCCACTAGATAAAGCTCTTGTTAGGATGACATCTTTGGGACTGACCCAGTAGAACCTTGGTTTCTCAGACAACAACCAAGTAAAATCTATAACTTTTCACTAACTTAACAAAAACACTTCAAACTAACTAGAATGGTTAGTAGACTCAAATAGTTACAAACTTCTACAACTGGAACTTCAAAATAAATCTGTATCAGGTCATACCATGCAGAAATGACTTAATACACTCTTTTATTTTCTTGCTTGAACATCAAACTTCATACACAATGTATTCTAACCTCCATGGAAGGCATCCTCTCTCCTAATAGCATCCTCTAAGAATTTCATATGCTTCATAAAGTGGGTGAGGTCGGTCACAAATAATTTTTCATTTCTCGAGCAACATTTTGCAAAAGTTGCTCATGCAACTTTGCAAAAAGACAACTTTTAGTAATCATGAAGGAAATTTGCTATTTTTGGAGAATGCTAAGTTCACCGACCCCCAAGGATGTGGGAGAGGTTAAAAAAAATAAAAAAACCTAAATAAGGACTTAAAACATAACGCCTAACCAAACCTTAAAATCCTTAAACAAACATGGTCTAACTCTGGTTTCAGGAACCTAGGTTTATAACTTCACCTTAGGTCCTTCACCTTACATCATAGACCCACACAACTACACACACAAGGGTGATCTCATGGATGCACCTTATTAAAAACATAAAAGAAAGAAAAGAGGAAATTTTAGGAGGTGCCCAGCATGATACTCATCATAACAAAAAGAACTCAAGTCTCTTGAGTTGTGAATTCTTCAAGTGGATAACTTGTCTTCAGAATGTCTTCAGGGTTCATCCAAGTAGCATCTTCAACTGGTTGGTGTTTCCATTTGACTAAGTACTCATAGTAAGTGCCCCTCCTAGTTTTCTTGTTTGTTCTCTTATCTAGAATGCTTTCAATCTCAGGAGGAGTTGTTTGTGGCATGTCCTTGAGTGGTTGGAGTGTAGGAGGCTCTAGAGTACTTGCAAGATCATTAATGTTAACTTCCCCTTTATAAGCATAGATATCTGCAACATTGAAAATAGGTGATAAGCCATTGTGAGAAGGTAGATCAATTCTATAAGCATTGTTGCCACATTTCTTCAGAATTTTGAGAAGGCCAAGCTTTTTCATTATAAGCTTTGTGTATTTTTATTTAGGTAGCCTTTCCTTCTTAAGGTGGATCATCACTAAATCTCCCACCTTGAATTGGAGGTCTCTTCTCTTTTTATCAGCATGGGCTTTATATTTCTCAGTGGTATGTTTTAGTTTGGTTTATACCTGATCATGTATATTCTTCATTACCTTGGCAAAATCTTCAGCTAGTGCACTTCTCTTGTCCATTTCTTTGATATCCCTGAGTTCCAATACTCCTCTAGGGTGAGTGCCATAGACAATCTGGAATGGAGTTAAACCAGTGCTCTGATTTATTGAATCATTAAATGAAAATTCTACTTGTGCTATGATAGTATCCCAAGTGGTTCCATGTTCTTGTGTGAGGCATCTCAGAAGGTTTCCAAGGAATCTATTGCTGACCTCTGTCTGACCATCAGACTCTGGATGATATTCAAATGATAGAGAAACATTTGTTCCTGGTTTCCTCCATAATTTCCTCCAAAAGTGACCTAAGAACTTAGGATCCCTATCTGATATGATGGAAAATGGTAGTCCATGGAGTCTTACAACCTCTCTGAAGAACAACCGTGCTATGTGAGATACATCATGAGTTTTCCTACAAGGGATAAAGTGTGCTATCTTTGAAAATCTATCAACCACAACATAAATGCTATCAAATCTAGACTTGGTCTTTGGTAGACCTAGGACAAAGTCCATACTTACTGAATCCCAAGGTTTTGAATGGATGGGTAAAGGAGTGTATAGTCCATCATTGGATGTGTGTCCTTTGTCTTGTTGGCAAATTGGACAACTCTCCAAAAAACTCCTCACATTTGTCTACAATTTGGGCCAGTGGTAGAATCTCCTAACTAGCTCCAAAGCTTTGTCCACCCCAAAGTGACCAGCTAGGCTTCCACAGTGCTTCTCTTTGATAATTTTCTCCCTCATAGATTCTTTTGGGACACATAAAGAACTCCCTTTGAAAAGAAGACCATCTTGCACAATAAACTCAGAGAAATCAGTGTGGTATATGTCTATCATCTCAATTCAAATCTAGTAAGCCTCTTTGAAATCTTCATCATTAACATACATATCCTTCATGGCATGGACCCCAACACTTTCTAACTGGATGGCTTGAGTAGTTATATGTATCCTACTGAGAGCATCAGAAACTTTGTTCACAATCCCCTTTTCATGCTTGATGGAAAATGTATAAGACTGTAAGAACTCCATCCACTTCACATGTCTATGATTAATTTTATCCTTCTTGTTTAGAAATCTAAGTGCATGGTTATTATTAAAAACAACAAACTCCATGGGCAATAAATAATGCCTCCATTTCCTAAGTGACTAAACCATTGCATACATTTCAAGATCATAAGTGGAGTATTTTTGTTTAGCTTCATTGAGCTTCTCACTGAAAAAGTAACTGGCCTTCCTTCTGGGCTCAAGACTACCCCAATGGCTCTATTGATGGCATCACATTCAACTGTGAATATCTTGCGAAAGCCTGATAGAACTAGGATAGGCTGCTCTACAATCTTTTTCTTTAACAACTCAAAGGAATCATTAGCTTCGTTAGTCCATGAAAATATGCATTTTCTTCCACCTTTAATGGTGTTAATAATGGGAGCACATATGCCACTAAAGTTTCTGATGAATTTCCTATAAAAGCTAGATAAGCCATGAAAACTCTTTACCTCTGATGGAGTAGTAGGAGGTGTCCAATTGAGGATGGCTTCAACTTTGGTAAGATCCATATTAAGACTGTTCTTGGAGATCACAAATCCTAAGAACACAAGTTCTTCTTGAAGAAACACACACTTATCTATATTTATTTTCAACTTCTCCTCATGGAGTTTTCTCATCACCATGTCCAAATATTTGAGATGTTCTTCCCTACTCTTGCTAAAGATCAAAATGTCATCAAGGTATACAATAACAAATTTATTAAGAAAAGGTTTCAATACTTCATTCATCAATCTCATAAAGGTGCTTGGAGCATTGGAAAGGCCAAAAGGCATCACAAGGCACTCATAGAGGCCTTTTGTAGTCTTAAATTTTGTCTTTCATTCATCTCCCTCCCTGATTCTTATCTGATGGTAGCCACTCTTGAGATCTATCTTGGAATAATAGCTTGCACCTCCCAAACAGTCCATCAAATCCTCTATTCTAGGCATAGGAAACCTATATCTGATGGTTATCCTATTGATTTCCCTAGAATCTAAACATAATCATCATGTGCCTTCTTTCTTGGGTGCTAGGACTGCTAGGACAACACAAGGACTCACACTCTTCCTAATGAGACCTTTTGACAATAATTCTCCAATCTATCTTGTTATCTCTTGATTTTGTTTAGGGGTCATCTTATATGTTGCCTTATTGGGAAGAGTGGCCCCTGGTATGAATTCTATACAATGACTTATTTCCCTCTTAGGTGGCAAAGACTCTGGTGTGTTCTCAGCAATGATACCTTTATACTGGTCTAACAGTGCTTTCACTTCTTTGGGACCTACATCCCTAATGGGGATTTGGATATTGGACTCCGTCAATGGTGTTTTTTTGGGCCTCACTACTAAGGAATAATAAGGGGTATCCTTCTCCTTTAGTACTTTCATGAATTCCTTTTCTCCTATGTGCAAGACAACACTAGTAGTATATTTTTCTTTCTCGCAGTCAGGGAATGGGTTCATTACATATTCAACATCATCCTTAGTTATAGTATAGACATTGGATTTTCCATTATGTCTAGCATCTAAATCATATTTTCAAGGCCTTCCTAATAACAGATGGCATGCATCCATCTCTGTAATATCACATAGAACCCTATCTATATACTCCCTTATCTTGAAATCTACCCAAACTTGCTCATTGATAATGGTTTGGTTTTCTTTTGTCAACCAAGAAGCATTATAAGGGAAAGGATGAGGAATTACATGCAACTTTAGCTTAGTGACTAACTCCCTAGATGCAATATTATCTGTAGAGCTAGAATCAACTATAACTTTGCATACCTTATTGTTCACCTTGCAGCTTGTTCTAAATAATTATTTCCTCTGAGGTGGTTCTATAGTAGTAGGTACTCTTAGGAGTGTCCTTTTCATCATTAGACATTCTCCTTGCTCTAGATTTGCAGGTCTTGAAGTTGCAGAATGATAGGAGGACACACTTTGGTTATCATCTTCTTGGGTAAGTTGTACTCTTCAGTCCCCTCCTTGTTTTCTAGTACCACTCTTTTTAGGGCATCTAAAAGATAGGTGTCCAACTTGATTGCAGGTAAAGAACTTTCCTGTCAAAACACCAAGTCCTCTTCCACCAAATCTTCCCCGATTGTTTGCTCTCCTACCTCTGAAACTTCCCCTATTACTATGTTCTCCTTCTGCTTAATGACTATTAAATTCTCCTTGACTCCTTTGGAATGGACCCCTGCCATTGAATCTGCCTCTACCCCTAAATTTATTCCCTCTACCTCTATTATTTTTCTCTCCTCTCCTCTTTTCTTTTTCTTTAATCTTTAGTGCCATTTGAAAACATTTGTGTACTGATTCAGGGTTAAATAGGCTCATTTCATTTTGAATATTGTATTTCAGTCCATTGATATACCTTGCAAGTTTGTGCTTGTCACTCTCAGGAACTCTTTCCTTCAAGGTCATTTTGTGAAATTCTTCAGTATACCCACTCACATCAAGGTCCTTCTACCTAAGATTTTGTAGCTTCTTTTGGAGGGTGATCTCGTAGTCTTCAGGTAAAACTGCTTCTTGAAATAAACTAGCATCTTTTTAGATGTTGAGATAGGATTCCTCCCATCCTCCACCCTTTCACTTTGCAAAAAATTCCACCAACTTAAGGCAGGACCTCTCATTCTAGATTTTGCAACCTTAACTTTCTGATTCTCAGAAATATTGTCATACTCAAAGTATTTCTCTAAAGCTTCCACCCGATCCATACATTCTTTAGGATCCATTTTCCCACAAAATAAGGGCATGTCTAGTTTTTTGTCTCTTCTTCCAACTCTCTCAAGAGTTTCAAGAAGTATTGTTTTCTCTATAGGCATGTTCTTTATTTCATCCTGCTTTGTATCTTCTTCTTCTTCTTCAGAATCTTCTCCTTCCTCCTTCACTGTTTGGAGGTCCTTCAACTTCCTTATCTCCTCTTCCATTTTCTTGTTCTTGGCTACTTGTTCTCTGACAATCTTAGCCAAGTCTACATTTGTGATTCTAGTGGGAACATCCTCCCCTAGAGATTCTTCATTTTTTCACCCTTTCTTCACTTCTTCCAATACCTTAGCAGGCTCTGATACCACCTAATGCAGAGAGCACTACAAGAAGACCTTTATGGGCCCTAACTCTTTATCACTCCTTCAAACTTCAAACTTGATCAATCCAACTCCACACAAGTCCTCTTAGGATGTCTCCTGACTTTTCCAAGGGGTCAATAGACTTCCCCTATTCTCTTTTGGTTCTCCAAATCAATCTATGAAACAAAGCAATTTCTCCTTTAGGGACACTTTCCCTAAACCATACAACAAAGTGTAAAACTTCACCAATGAATTCAAAACTCTATCCTAAGTGATTGAAGACTCTTAACAGACCCTAAGGGTCAGGAATCCACCACTAGATTTTTTCTTGTAGTCCCAAGGTTAGTCAAATTTCAAATGGTCTAGGATTCCTTATAGCCCTAACCAGTGGGTTTTTGGAACTTAAATTTTTGTGATACTGGGATCTATAAAATCTAATTGGGTTTCTAGAAACCCTTTATTGAACTTATAAAACTCCCAAAGTCTTGGCACCTCACTCCACTCCTGCACCCCTGAACTCTCACAAAACACACAGGCCTAATTAGCTAGTTTAGGCTTGGTTTGTTAGGAAAGTGGTAGAAGGTGGGTTCATGAATGAAATTCAAAGATTTTGATGGATTCCCCTACCCAAATTTATTCTAGAACCACTCCTAGTTCCATCCCCCAATACACATATAACTCCTGCATGTGACTGTATAAAAAATGTAGGCTAATTACATAGGGATAATTAGCCTAGGGCTTGATCTCATAAATAGTAGGAATAAGAGTGAGAGTCTAAGCTTATGGATTCCTAAAGACCATGATCCTAACTATCATTTTCCAAGTGGTAGAGGAGATCCACTGGATAAAACTCCTGTTAGGAGCACATCATTGGGACTGACCTAGTAGAACCTTGGTTTCTCAGATAGCAACCAAGTAAAATATATAAATTTTAACTAACTTAACAAAAAAACTTCAAACCAACTATAATGGTCAGTAGACTCAAATCATTACAAACTTCTACAAATGGATCTTCAAAATGAATCTGTACCAGGCTGTACCATACAAAAATGACTCAAAACACTCTTTTATTTCCTTGCTTCAACATCAAACTTCATACACAATGTATTCTAACCTTCATGGAAGGAATCCTCTCTCCTAATATCATCCTCTAAGAATTTTAGATGCTTCATAAAGTGGGTGAGGTCCGTTACAAAGAAGTAGTCATTTCTCGAGCAACATTTTGCAAAAGTTGCTCATGCAACTTTGCAAGGCAATCATGAAGGAAAGTTGCTATTTTTGGAGAATTCTAAGTTCACCGACCCCCAAGGATGTGGGAGAAGTTCAAGACAAGATAAGAACCTAACTAAGGACATAAAATATAACTTCTAACCAAACCTTAAAATCCTTAAACAAACATGGTCTAACTCTGGTTTCAGGAACCTAGGTTTATAACTTCAGCTTAGGTCCTTCACCTTACATCATAGACCCACACAACTATACACACACAAGGGTGATCTCAAGGATGCACCTTATTACAAACATAAAAGAAAGAAAAGAGGAATTTTAGGAGGTGCCCTGCACCAGAATTGAGCTCAAAATGATTTCCTCATTCATTCAAAATCCACATTAATCACATAATCTATATTACTGATATTAATTTTGTTGCATAGCCATGACATAAATTTGTTAGTAATAACTAAGAGGGGGGGGTGAATCAGTGGCCTCAAAAATTTATCCTTCAAACCTAACCACCAATATATAAACCTCAGATTATTATGTCCCTACAAGATGCATGCTATGAAATACAACCAAAGATTAATTGTCTGTCAATTTTCTCTGTCAATATTCCTTATTCTTTCTTGATTACCGATAAGCAGTATAACTATTTACCGAAACTTAGAAAATAAGCAAAGTATATCGATCAATCCAGAGTTAGCTATGTAATATGCAAGACAGTAAAGAAATGAATCATACACACATAACACATGAATTTTTAACGTGGAAACCCTATTAAGGGAAAAACCACTGGGACTGATACCCCAAATTTTCACTCTTCTAAACCGAGCCCTATTAGGAGCCAACCCTATTAAAGGTTACAAACACACTGTTAAGTGTGACCTTGTTAAAGGATTTTATATATAGAGGTTTTCACTTAGTATTGGGCATCTATTGCTACCATCCTTGAATCAACATCCTTCTTAGACTGTCAATAGGTATCGGGCAAGTCCAATGCTACTTTCATGAATCAACCTTTTTGGCACTCCTTGAGATGTACCTCAATATATAGAAGATTGTTAAGTCCTGCTTGATTAAGAGACTTGATGCTTCAATGGTTAAACTGAAACACTATGACCTATTCATATTGCAACTTTGAATTGCATATTTTCATATCTATTTAAGTACATTACCTCTCTGACCAATGTATCAATTAATCCTTGTGTTGCATACTTTCTGCTCTATGATGTTGTGCTCACTATTTGTCGGTGTCTACATAATTCCTTAGATCTTCCTCCAGCTTGTTTGATCAAGACTGCACGAAGTTGTTCTTCATCAATTTCTCTTTAGCATCCTCTTTTTATTCACTCCCCTTAATCCCATTCATAAATGAATTAAGCTTGTCTCTTATATAGACATAATATTCATTGTTTCTTGATTCTTGGTTCTTGGTGTGAAAAACAATCCAGCCAATTAGATTTAAAGCATAACTCCTAATTTTTCTCATTGATATCTTCTTTCCAACTGTACAAATCATCTTTAAATTAATCACTTATCTCTGGTCAAATAAAACAAAGTAGACAACCAGTTAAGTCTATTTTTAGCTATACCAGATAGATATTTTTGTCATTTTCTGAACTCTCTATTCTATCGGTCACCATTGTAGTTAGTTTTCAGTGACAACTAAAAATTCCATCAGTGAGACTCCAATTAGCTTCGTGATCTCCATCTGTCGGGCATCATTGGAATTTTACTCATCGGGAAACACTGTCTTTAGCTCATCTGGAAACCTTCTAAATTTTCTCGTTCGGCATCCTGTTGCTTTGCTTTATCAGGTAACACTATACTTCTGATCATCGGGTATCACTATGATTGTTCTTCTTTTCTCTATCCGTCTATTTTTTTGTCACTTAGTGAATACTTGACTTTTATGCATTGTTGAAAGCATAACCTTTGTTCCTTTGATTCTCTGAAGTCTTTGGAATTATGTACATGACCGTATAGATGATATCAATTTGACATCAATGAAAATACAATAGATTAACTAATTTAATGCCTTGCATTATCTTCAACTTAACATTATCAAACATTCAATCAGTTACATGTCATCAATCTCTCCCTTTGGCATTGATGGCAACATACTATATTATCACACTATACTATTTCTAATACAATATGAAATACAATAGTTGAGATTCATCAAACTACCAATCATTTTATTTTGATAACCAATAGATTTCTGACTGTCGGTAAGCTCTGTTTTAGCTTAGATTTGATTCTAGTATCTCTCTGTCTTCTGATGTGTTGTGTTCTCTCCTTGTTTCAATTTCACTCCCTTGACTGTTATTTTCTTTTGATGTCTTTTTCTCTTGTAAGCAACTCTTCCTTTGTATAATATTTTCATACAATTTCTCTCCCTAAGGATATAATCCCTCCCTATTGGAGTAATGTGATAGTGGATAATCTCTTTCCCTTTCCAGAAAGATCTGATAATATAAATTATTTCTCTCCCTTTGACTTCAATGCCAAACAAATATTTTACAAATATCTGACATTGATGTCAAACACTCATTTCTTTCCATCCATAATATATTCCTTGAATTTCCCTTATCCATCAGCAATATGCTCTGGTGCTTAGTGTTGATATATACATGTCTGTATATAGATGTAGCCTTGATTTTCATCTCTTTGCTAGCATCAACATTAATGATATTCTAATCATATGTTAGGCTGATACAGCCTTCAATCATTTTACTGACTAGTAGACAAGGGTTTGACCCCTAGTATTTTTCTCAAGTACTCAAATGTATCATTGGGCAGTGGCTTGGTGAAGATATCAGCTAATTGTTCTTTGGATTGCACATACTCAAGTGTCACTTCCTTTGCTTGAACTTGTTCTCTCAAATATGATACTTGATAGAAATGTGTTTAGTCTTAGCATGCATGACTAGATTCTTGGAGATGTTTATTGCACTGGTGTTATCACAATAGATAATTACTAGTTCTAAGATCTTCATATGCATACCGTCTAGTAACTGTTTGATCCATGCAATATTTGAGAAATTTGCAGCAGTAGCAACATAATCTTCTTCTGTAGTAGACTAAGAGATGCATCCTTGCTTCCTGCTAATCCATGTGACAAGTCTATCACTCATAAATAATGCTCCTCCAGTTGTGCTCTTCTGGTCATCAAGATTTCCAGCCCAATCAATGTCGATAAACACCTTAAGTTCAAATTTTCCTTCTCTTCTATACCATAAGCCATATTCCTCAGTATTCTTCAGATATCTTAAAATTCTTTTCATATCAGTCATATGTGATTCCCTGGGGTTAGCAGAAAATCTTGCAACTATTCCTACTACATGTGCAATATTTGGTCTAGGGTGTACAACATACATGAGTTTTCCAATCATTGATCTATACAAAGTCTAATTTACCTCTATTATCTTGTCCTCCTTTGTCAACTTACATCTAGTAGCCATTGGTGTTCCAACTCGTTCGGAATCTTCCATCTTGAATATTTTCAGGACCTCTTTAATGTATTTGGACTGTGTAATCAAAATACCTTCACATTGCTGTATGATTTGTAGACCAAGAAAGAACTTGATCTCTCCAAACATAGACACCTCAAAATATTTTCTCATCTCATTAGAAAATGATTTGCATAGCATATCATTGCCTCCAAATATGATGTCATCAACAAATATTTCAGCAATCAAAGTGTTAGCATCAGTATCTTCCTTCAAATAAAGATTAATGTTTTCACAAGTCCTTACAAATCCAATACTTATAAGATAGGAATGAAGTCATTCATACCAAGCTCCAGGATCTTTTTTTAATCCATACAAGGCTTTATGAAGTCTACATACCATGTTTATCTTGTCTAGATCAACAAACCCTTCTGGTTGCTCAATGTATACCTCTTCTTCAAGTATTCCATTTAGGAATGCAGACTTGACATCCATTTGATATACCTTGAATCCTTTGAATTCAGCATAAGAAAGTAGTATTCTTACACCTTCTAGTCTAGCAATGAGTGCAAAGGTCTCTCCATAGTCAATACCTTCCTTGTGTGCATACCCCTTGCATACTAGTCTTGATTTGTTTATTGTGACTTATGCATTCTCATTCAGCTTATTCCTGAATATCCATTTAGTACCGATGACATTCTTATCATTTGGTCTTGGCACAAGTGACCATGTCTTGTTCTTATCAATCTTCTCAATCTCATCATTCATAGCACTTAACCATTCTTCATTATTAAGTGCAGCATTGATAGATTTTGGTTCAAACTCACAAATTAAACAACTTGAGTGTAAAGACTTACTTCTTGTTCTTGTACTAGCTTTCTTATCTCCTTTGATCTGGATCTCTGGATGGTTCCTTCTTACATATATTTCAAGTATAGGTACAGCTCTTTTTCTATCAATTTGATCATCATTTTTTCCTTGATTTTGTTCTTCATCACCTCACACATTATTTTGATGATTATCCTGACTGTCGGTATTTGTAGCCTGACCGTCGGTTGCAACATTATGTTGTTCTAGAATTAAGCATTGTTTCTTGGGCAGAGTGTTGGGTTCTTCATAGTATACAAACTTATTGTAGTCCTCTATTTCTTTTGTGCTTTCCAGCTCATTCTTTTCTGCAAATTCATCTATCTTTACATTTTCACTTTCAACAATTTTTTTAGAAGCCTTGATAAGATATTTATAAGCCTTACTCTTGGTGGAATACCCTAGAAAGATACCTTCATCACTCTTGGCTTCAAGCTTTCCATTTCTATAATCCTTTAAGACATAACATTGACTACCAAAGATTTTGAAGTTACTTACATTGGGTGTTTTACCATACCATAGCTCATAGGGTGTCTTTTTTGTGTCCTTCTTCAATTGTACTCTGTTTAATATGTAGATAGTAGTACTGACAACTTCCCTCCAGAAGATTTGGGTGATGCCTTTCTCTATCATCAGTGTTCTAGCACAATCAACTATTGATCTGTTCCTTCTTTTAGAAATCCCATTTTGTTGTGCTGTTCTTGGCGCAGAAACCTGTCTTTTATACCATGCTCATTACAGAAATTAGTGAATTCATCTGATATAAAATCTCCTCCTCTATCTGATCTCAAGCATTTTAGATCCTTACCACTTTGTTTCTCTACCATAGCCTTATATCATTTAAACATCTAGAATGCTTCAGATTTATCTTTTATAAACATAACTGTCATCATTCTAGAGTAATCATCAACAAAGAGAACAAAATATCTATCTCCATAATAACTCTTTATCCTCATTGGTCCACATAGATTAGTATGGACTAATTCTAGAATATCATCAGATGTATGGGTTTTACTTTTGAAACTAGACTTTGTCATCTTACATTTTTGACAATTCTTGCACATGATGTTGTCGGGCTTTAACATCATCAGTAAGCCTCTTACATTTCTCCTTCTGCTTATTTTCATCATGTTGTCAAAATTCACATGACACAATCTTTTGTGCCATAGCCATATGTCTTCATTTCTAGTCATTAAGCAAGTGGTGTTAGTATCATTTAGATAGAATAAGTTACCTTTAGTCTGTTCACCGGTACCAATCAGTCTTCCTGATTCATTGAAGATTTTTGCCTTCTTATTCTCAAATGCTACTCTATGACCTGAATTATTCAGCTGAGAAACACTCAATAGATTATAATTCAATCCTTTTACCCAATAATCATTTTCACATTTAATCAGGTTATTCAACATTATAGTTCCTTTACCTTCAACTGGACAAGGTGTATCATTACCCATTCTTACTGTACCACCAATATAATACTCAAAAGTGTTAAACTTTTCTTTTTCACTGGTCATGTGGTGAGTGCAGCCACTATCTATAATTCAAATTTCATTCTTGCTAACCTTAGATATGAGTGCAGATTCTACATACCTTTCATCTTCATCTGAATCATCTTTCACAGCCACAAACACCATCTCGATGTCTTCATCAGGTTTGGTGTCAGTATCTTCATCTTTGCAAGTAGCTAGGTAGCTGGCTTTCTTTCCTTTGTCCTTGTAGTCACGGGTATCTCTTCTTTCTGATTCTTGGTAACTTTTGTAATCCTTGTTATCACCTCTGTCAGATTTCTTCTCAAAAGATCTATCATTAACTCTGTCATTGTTTCTTCTCTTAGGACATCTTACAGCAAAGTGTCTAATTTCTTTACAATTAAAGCATACAAGTGGTAACTTGCCTTTGTATTTTCCTTTGTGTCTCTACATTCTTCTAGCCATAAGTGCTTCTATTTCATCTAGATCTTCTTCTTCACTTTCACTTTCACTGTCTCTTCTAGATGTGTGTCTATGACTTGATTTGCTTATTCTCATAGAAGATTTAAATGTAGACTCTAAGTTTCGTAAGACACTATTATCAAATTTATTCATCTCAAATGAAATCAGTCTACCAATTCAACTATCAAGAGTAACTATATTGTTTGCTACTACTCTCATTTCTTGAATGGAAAAAACTCTAATAGCATATACAGGTAGTAAGGTTCTTAAGATTTTACTTACCACTATCTCCTCTTCAATTGTACATCCAACTCCTTGTATAGCATTTAATACTTCTTTGATTCTTATGATGTACTATGTGATTTTTTCTCCTTCTTTCATTCTGAGATCATCAAAATTTCCTCTAAGGCTTTCTGCCTTGGCTCTTAGAACATTTGTATCACCTCCATGTACAAGCTTCAGTTTGTCCCACATCTTCTTTGTAGTTTTGCAATCTTTGACATCTTCAAATTCAGCATCAAAGAGTGAGGAAGAAAGCTCTATGACCATGCAATTGTGCTCATGCTTCTCTATCAATTGATCTACTATCAATACTCCTGTGGGAAAAAAATATTCAGTATCTAGGAATTGAGTAACATCATTACCAATACCTGACAAGTGGAGTCTTATCCTTCTTTGCCTTGAAGCAAAGTTTTCTTTGTTCAACTTGGGCACATCTCGTCTGTTCATCTTGTGATCTTGACTTGGGTCTTGAAACCTTCCTTTATAAGCACACAAGCTCTGGTACCAATTGTTAGTAATAACTAAGAGGGGGGTTGAATCAGTGGCCTCAAAAATTTATCCTTCAAACTTAACCACCAATCTATAAACCTTCGATTATTATGTCCCTACAAGATGCATGCCAAGAAATACTACTAAAGATTAACTATCTGTCAGTTTTCTCTATCAATCCTTATTCTTTCTTGATTACCAATAAGCAGTATAACTATTTACCGAAACTCAGGAAATAAGCAGAGTATATCGATCAATCCAGAGTTAGAAATGTAAGATGCAAGATAGTAAAGAAATGAATTATACACACATAACACATGAATTTTTAACATGGAAACCCTGTTAAGGGAAAAATCACTAGGAACAGTACCGCAAATTTTCACTCTTCTGAACTGAGCCATGTTAGGAGCCAACCCTGTTAAAGGTTACAAATACACTGTTAAGTGTGACCTTGTTAGAGGATTTTATACATAGAGGTTGTCACTTAGTATCGGGCATCTATTGCTACCATTCTTGAATCAACCTCCTTAAACAGTTAATAGGTATGAGGCAAGTCCAATGCTACTTTCATGAATCAACCTTTTTGGCACTCCTTGAGATGTACCTCAATATATAGAAGATTGTTAAGTCCTGCTTAGTTAAGAGACTTGACGCTTCAATGCTTAAACTGAAACACTATGACCTGTTCATATTGCAACTTTGAATTGCATATTTTTAGATCTATTTAAGTACATTACCTCTCTGACCAATGTATCAATTAATCCTTGTGCTCCATACTTTCTTCTTTGTGATGTTGTGCTCACTGTTCGTCGATGTCTGCAGAATTCCTTAGCTCTTCCTTCAGCTTGTTTGATCAAGAATGCATGAAGTTGCTCTTCATCAGTTTCTCTTTAGCATCCTCTTTCTATTCACTCCCCTTAATCCCATTCGTAAATGAATTAAGTGTGTCTCTTATATAGACATAATATTCATTGTTTCTTGATTCTTGGTTCTTGGCATGAAAAACAATCCAGCCAATTAGATTTAAAGCATAACTCCTGATTTGTCTTGTAGATATCTTCTTGCCAACTTTACAAATCATCTTTAAATCAATCACTTATCTCTGGTCAAATAAAACAAAGTAGACAACTAGTTAAGTCTATTTTTAGCTCTGCCAGCTAGATATTTTGTCATTTTTTGAACTCTCTATTCCGTCGGTCACCATTGTAGTTAGTTTTCGATGACAACTTACAATTCCATCGGTGAGACTCCAGTTAGCTTCGTGATCTCCTTCTGTCGGGCATCATTGGAATTTTATTCATCGGGCAACACTATCTTTAGCTCTTCGGGAAACCTTCTAAATTTTCTCGTCAAGCATCCTTTGGATTTTATTCATCGGGAAACAGTATACTTTTGATTGTCAAGTATCATTGTGACTTTTCTTCTTTGCTCTAACTATCAGTGTGCACTCCGTCGGTGTTGTTTATCACTTAGTGAATACTTGAATTTTATGCATTGTTGAAAGCATAACCTTTGTTCCTTTGATTCTCTGAAGTCTTTGGCATTATGTACATGACCATACAGATGATATCAAGTTGACATCAATAACAATACAATACATTAACTGATTTGATGCCTTGCATTATCTTCAACTTAACATTATCAAACATTCAATCAGTTACATGTCATCAACATTCAGCATTCATAAATGAGAAGGAGAAAATACAAAAAAATAAAGCATTCAAGCATTGCATTTATTTCTACATCCTAAGTGCATCCATACATATATTTGCATAAAGAAAATCTCGAAAACATACATTTTCATATTCATATAGCATCATTGAAACACAATTATATATTAGTAATAAATCAAAGAGCATAAATGATGTCATCACATGAATCTATTCTAAATCATAAAGAGACCAAGAACATGATCACATATGTATCAATCTAAATATCTATCAAAACAAAGAGAACCCATGAACATATCAAGATCAGGAACAACTATCTCAGATATATCAAATGATGGAACAGATCAAAAATGTTGAAACATCTACAAAAGAGTATCAAAATATCAGTGTGAATCAAATATACAAGTATAAAGAGTACACAATACAATGGATGATCACAACAGGATCAATATATACAAAATGTCTCAAAATATCACAAGTACAAAATCAAGTTTGGCTGCCACCCTCTCCCTGATCTGAAGGAGGAGGTGGTGCAGGATGAACTGGTGGAGGCATAGCTCCCTCAAACTGTTGTGCTACCTGAGAATATGAAGGATCTCTTTGTCCCTCTGGGTTTTCAGCATAATATAACCCAAAGTAATAGGTATCTCGTTGACCTTGATGTGTCATTGTACAAGCTTGTGTATCTCACTCTACTCTCAAGCACTCAACTTGTGTATCTATGTCTGCCAATAAAGCCTCTAATGTAGTGACTCTAGCTTTGAGCTTCTCATGTTTTTGTTGGCACTAAGATAAACTATCCCCATCCCTATCAGAACCTCTGCCAGTATCTCTAGGTGGATCCTATCCACTCAGGCCCTGTCCTGCTAGTCTATGTTTCTCCCTAATGAGCAATGGACTAGGATCTCTTCATGGAGGTATGAACCTAAAACAAGTATGTCTACCCTCTCCACTTCCATTGGCACCCACTACACCTCCTCCCTTATCATCCCCGCAATAATCTCCATCATCTAAAGGGGGGCACCTACCGTCTCTCCCTTTGTCTCTACCTCCATCCCTCCCCCCACCTCTCAGATCTCTCTAGGCTCTGCCTCTACCTCTAACAGGTCTTTCATTAGCTAGATCATAGATAAAGGGTCCTCTATATGAGGAACTACCTCATCTAGAGCTATGAATCTAGGGAATGGATAATGTAACATGTGTGCAAGGTACCCATCAGAACAATCTGCATCTACCACATCGGGAAGAATGTCCCATCCTACATTAGCCATCTAGTTGATCTCCAGCTGAGTGGTATCAGATACTAACTGGGTGCCCCATATTGGCTCCTCATCTCAGATCTGGGCGTATACTGATACATCCTGACACTAGCCATGTACTCAATCATACTGCCTCAAAACACTTGTAATAAGGAACCTCTCAACAATATACTTGCTCCCCCCAATCAAATACCTTCTCTGAAAGAAGTACGACATCTACCGCCTATTTGAACCCCACTCCTCACAATCAGGGTATGGACACCATATCACAGTTGTCATGTCATCAAACAATCTGTGCTAGTTCTTAACCTTGCCTAGATGAGGCTGTTGAATAAGTCTGGAATACATATATACATAAGGTTGTTGCACTTATCACTGCCTATCAACAATCAGCCGCGTCACAGGGATATGCTCCCAAGCCCAGATCTACAAAACTAAAATCTTTATAGTCATGTTGTAGGAATATTGATAAATGATCTCATGAATCTCTCTATATATGTGTGCCAAAATACAACTACCCCAATTGAATCTGCGAGATGCTCCATTAATTTTCTCTAGAGTATCTACCTAGCCACACATAATGACATGTTGTCATCTATCAGGCATAAGGATGCCTCCAATAAATCTGGCTAGATATACAGGTAGACTACCATAATGATCGTACATATAATCCCATGTCAAATAATGTCAAGCTATGGAATCATCTCTGAAGAACCTCTGAGCCGATGTAATGGCTTTAGCAAACTGGGACTCGAAATATACCTCTCAACCCATCACTGGAATCTGTAAGATATGCCACACGTCCTTGAGTGTGACTGTCATCTCACTGGTCAGGAGATGAAAGGTGTTATGCTCCAAATATCATATCTCGGCAAGTGCAGTCAATAACCCTCAATTTACCCTAATATAGGGTAAATCTATTAGAGAAACTAATCCTACCCGAGCTATGAGTTGTAGCTCTGGATCTGTCAACAATCACGATAAAGAAAGGACCCAACCTGGATAGGGACCTCAGAATGAAACTACCTCAAAGTTAGTCTATCAACAAGAAAGAACATACAGGTTTAATTTAGTATTTTCACTAAGGCAAATATGCAGAAAAGCTATCAGATAAGTATTTTTGGTCTTTGAAAGGAGAAAGACAGTCAAAAACAAGAAAAGCCTAACACCTAAACCAAAAATGACTCTATTTTTATAGGTTGCAATCCTTGTTACGGGATGTGATACAAGATTTCTGAGATGTGATGGGGCATACAGGAAATGATCATGTTTTAACAGGATGCGACATGGGCCACGGGGTGCGATCCTATTTCCATAAGACGCGAGAAAATTAAAACACTAGACAAAATTTACCCAATGTGACAATAAACTACCTAATAGGGTGTGATCCCAAATTAATAAGATACGGCATGGGATTTTGGAAAAAATGGGATGCGACGTAGGATTAATCGGATGCAATCCCTTATGCAGGATGCAATGCAAAAATGAAAGGCACATAACTATTGCAAATAACAACAAAAATGAAAACTAAAAACATGCAAAGGTAGGTTTTTTAGGTACATACTGGAGGTGCATAATCGTCTAGGCATTGGTGTTGATGGGTGATCTTGAATTGATGTTTATGCATGGGGACTACCATCTTCTCTATAGAGCTCAGAAAGTACTAAAGACGAAAGTGAAAATCAATCGATAAAAAGTGAATTTTAGGATATATATATTGAACTTTTTGAGCTATTTAGGAGCTCTAAAACTCCTCCCAAACTATCTGAATTCAATTTTTTTCTTCTTGGATCTATCAGGAATGAAATCAAATGCACAAATGATGTTTTTAACTGCACAGTACACATTTTATGACAGTTTCCTTAAAATGCAGAATTTTCATTTATGTTCTAAAAATGATTTGTAGGCTTTACGCAATAAGTTTTCCAGGATCTCTATCCTCAAATTGCACATTATTCATCCAAATTTTAGTCATGCATCATTTTATCAGACTCAAAACTCACATTTTCACATCATTAACTGGGTAAAATTATGTTTTCTCTTAACACACCTTCGCTTCTCCATTTCTTCTAATTGATTCTTTCTCGATTCAATCAATCAATTCAAGTGATATATCATTCTAAAGAGGGATTTTATTCTTTTCCCTTTGATTTTGTTCCCAAGGGGGCACGATCACACTTAAATCATTCAAATTCTTCCTCGAAAAGCATTAAAATGACTTCATCATCAAAAGACTAAGGGCATGGTAATTTCCATTGACTAAGTCAGGACTATTGGATAGAAAGCTTTGGTTCTCATAAGTTGGATATCTTATGTGTACATTTTCTCAGATTCTTATTAAGCTCCTAGCATCTTTGTACTGACCTTTGTTTGATCAAGTTTGGCATCAATATTATCAATTCTCATTCAATCAAGTTCAGAGTTGGTATCTTTAAGATCTTTGTTTTATTGAGATTTGCTTGATCAAGTTCAAAGTCAATACTATTAGTCTAAGTTCAATCAAGTGTGAGACTGATCTCATCAGACATTTTATTTAAATCAAGGGCAGAATTCTCAAAATTTCTAAAGTCAACATCAAAACTTTCTTTGAATCAATGCGATGCTCGCACATCAATTCAAAGAGGGGCAAATGTAACCACCCTATTTTTCTATGCTCTGGCCATAGACCCTATTTTCCCTAAGTTTGATCATACCCCTAATTATGTCATGATGATTCTTCAATGAATTGACATAATTCATTTAAATCAAATTTAATCTCCTAAGTGATTTAATCACTAAATTACATTAACTGTCGTAGCCAATTAAATTAAATCAATTAAATTAAATTTAAAACAATCAAATACATGGCTAAAGTAATTATTTGAAAGGAATTAAATAAATCCCAATTACAACTCCTTATTTGCAAAAGGGAAAGTCAAATCCCTAGCCGATGAGAGTTAAATCACTTGGATCACCTCACATGGATCCCCAAAGATTCAATCTCCACCTCTCTTCAACTTTCAATCCTAACCTCTCATTCCTCAAATTCTTCTATAAATGGAATGAATTTTGAGCTGAATGGGCCCATAATCTTACAAGTTTTTAAGAATCCTTATGCTGCTCATATTCTTAGATATTTCTATTGCATTTTAGCTCAACTTTCTTAGAAATTGTCATAATCTTTCATTTGGAGCTTTAAAATGAACTTTTCTTGAGCATTTTAGCTTAAAATCCTTTAAATCTTCCATTCTAAGCATGAATGTGTCACAGATTAATTCATAATCTGAGGGAAAAATATAGCATTCTTCAAACTCTTCTTAGATAGGGAGAAATATGTCAAATTTAATGATATTTGTGTTCTTTTCCCTTGATTTACATATTTATTTCACTAATTTAATGACACATTGAAGTGTGTTGGCAAGTTTACTTCCTGAGGAAGCATGACTTATTTTGTGTTGTCAATCATGGCAACAAAGTCATACTAAGTTTCTGTCAAAGATAACTTAGAAGATAAAATGACTAAGTACAGAAAATAGGATAGACAGAGAGCTACAGAGATCAGCACATTAGCGCATGTGTTAGAGATCACACCAGCACATGCGTTCTTAGATATATACTCTATGGTGTATATACATACTAGATCCAAATGCGCAGAGTATGAAACATCAGTACAAAAAAGTTACAGACAGATTAGTAGACCTACAGTCTAGGAAACAGAGCATGGAAGCCAACTATAGTTTTGATCAGCGTGTATGATTTTATAATGTAATGGCTAAGTGCCTTTAGTTATAAGTTTTTAATAATGTAATTAATGTTAGTGTAAACACGCTTGGGTCGACTTGTTCGGAAGCATTGTATATTTTTGTTTTAGGGCCGACTAATGATTTGTTTTGGGTCGCGCCTATTTAGATTTAAAGATATAAGTATGTAATGTAAGCTTATGTTACAAGTGTTGGTTATGGTATAAGAAGAAGTTACAGAGGGAGAGAATAATGAAGTCAGAAGATGATATAGCTCTTTGAAGAAGTAAGAGCATCCACGCATACACGGAATTGATCAGACAACAGTGTCACTACAGTAGTTCATTTTTGATATAGTGCATATCAACATACAGAGGGTTGTAGCCTTCATCTTATTGGACAGTGAATCCACTAACAAGGTTATTGTAAAAGACTCTTAACAGGGTCAGACCCTTAACCAGGTCATTGTACTCAATTTGTAAAGACTGCTTCTAACAGGGCAAAGAAACTTTAACAGGTTCATTATACCTAGTACAATATTTTGT
>MU223559.1:298804-316676 GCA_018584345.1 Thuja plicata | reverse complement strand
ATATATATATATATATATTGGTATCATTCTAGAGAATAAATAGTCCACCGACAAACCTCGTTGCAGGACATGCAAAAAATTTCCATAGCTTCCATTGGTTGAAATACTGAGAAAAGACTGAATGAAAAAGTTTGTTTTCCTATAACATGGCAATATCAAACTTGATCAATTTGAGCTAATGCTTAACAATGTGTCTCTTTTTAAGGTAATTCAAGCCCCTAACATTACAAGAAATAACCCTCATTGGTCTTAAGGGGTAGACTCCTCTTCCATAATTTCTTGATCCCTTTTCTGATATACTAATACCTCATAAGCATACTCAGGCTATAAGTTTCTCTTGATTACAAGTTCTCTAGCATGTGAAGGAGTGAAAGCAAGCTTCTTTATATTTTTTTACATTCTTCTTTTCATTTCTATAAGGGATAACAGTGTAGTTTGATGTCTGCATCAATTTACAAATAAGTTTTAAGGCTATTAGGAGGGCCTACCCCTTCTCCTTCTTAGTGACAAAGAAGATTTGATAGAAGTGAGGGTTTGAAAAATAGTATTATAATTGACAACCCCTAGTCCCTCTAGATTATCCACATTTTCATGAATCTTATTTTTATGTTTACTATTAGTCCCTTCAGGCTCCTTATCAAATGATAGAATCTAAAATGGGTTGTTTTAAAGTGGAATATGCCTTGAGTCATGCAACCAACCCAAATTAGAATAAGGACATCAACAATGTTCTTTGAAAGATAGACATCTTCCTTATTAGAAATCTTTTGTATTTTATAAATAATATGTTCATCAAGAGTGATGATCAATCAGTTTGCAAAATCATTAGTAGGGGCATATGTGACAGAGTCTTTATGAGTTAGTCTTGCCAATTAATGTATTATGTTCATCTAAGGAACATCCAAAACCAACTTTTGGGGTCAAGGTAAAGGATCAATATAAGACATATCTCCTAATTTTTAGACATTGGAGACCTTTTGACTATCCATAGAAACCCCATCAAAATTATGAGGCAAGAAAATACTAAGGACCTTATTAAGATCTATCATATCACCATAAGAACCATATTTATGATTATATACAATTCATCCAAGGCCAAAGGTTCAACCGAAGCATTATGATTCAAGATAGTAGGTACATTAATTTCATTAATGGTAGGATGGCTAAAAACCTGTCCAGGTTCCAAATTAATGGCCTGTGGATCACAACTATTCATAGATAAGAGATTTAAATTTTCTTTATTTACCAAGGGATTAACATCAGCAAGGGGAGGAAGATCTGGATTATTAGTTGTTCTCCCTAAGGTAAGATCTTGATGTGGCATTGGTTTGGAAGAATACCTCTTGAATTTACAAAAGAGGTTTGAATAAATAGAAATAATAGCTTTGGAAAAAACAAGAGAATCCCTTTTAATTTCCTATTTCCAAATCCCCAAGGGTGATTTAAGGTTTCAGGATTGAGGAATGGTTAAGGAGGCTAATACCAAAACACAAAATTTAACCATAAGACATCCCTCAACCATAACCAAATCAGATCTTGAAATATACCAAAATAATTTCCAACCTCCAAGTTTAGAAAGGAGATTCAAATAATAAAACTCATAAGGAATATTGGGAAGGTCAACCATTATGGTTCAAATTTTATTATATTTTGGGAAATCTACAATAAGGGTTTCCATGGAGAAACCAAAAAACAACTTTTGCCAAGTCAAAAAATGTCCTGGACTAATGCCCTAGATTTTGCCTCCTTTGAATTAAAAACTAAAATGAATGTGCACAAAGATAGCACTTGAAAATACATAATTCTATACCATTTAAAGGCTAACCTTTTCTTCAATTTAGAGAGAGGGATAGATTGACCCCATACCAAAGGAAAAATTGCCTTTGATAAATGATCCTTACCTCGACAATGTTAGAATGTGATGTTGATGTCATCATTGTTTTTGTCATTAATGGTTGTCATTGATGTCAAATTATCCTATGCTTTGATGTGGATTGGATGTTTTAGTGATCTAGTAGATTGTGCTCTGGATGATATTCCATACATTTTATCTTTATTTATGTTTTTTCTAGTCTCATTTATCTTGCATCATATTATAGTTCACTTGTTTGGGCCTGGTCCTATCTAGAAAGTGATCATTGAGCTTCAATTCAACTACTTGCATTGTAACATATAGATCCTATACATTGGTGATGGTGTAGCATATTGTAAGAGATGCATTTTTTATTGAGAAATGTGGTCTATGTTTCATTCCTTACCACTCTGAGAATGCTTTAGTGTGACATATTTAAAGTTGGTTTTGGTATACATTATTGTTGGCATGACCCGAGGGTGCAGGAGTACCTAGGCAAATCCCTAAGTCTTGTTACAATTTTGGATTGTACTGACCTTAGCCAAGTCATTAACTTTTAATTTGACCTTATAAGGTCTTGCAAGTGTGTTCCTAGGTGGATTAGACTAGGTTAAATCCAACCTAGATGTTTATTTCTTTCTAGTTGTTAGTACTAGATTAGACCTAAGGTGGGAAAATGGGTGTAAATATGTCTAAAAGCCTTTAAGGATTAGGAAAGGGTATAATACTACCTAAAATGGTTCCTAGAATCTTTCTACACCATTCTAGATCAAATAGAGACTGGCCTTAGCAACAATTCTACAAAATGATGTAATGTTGTCATAATGTTGCTTGACAAAATTTTAGCAACTTTTAATGTTGCATGACAACAAATAGAAAATTGGATTCTTTTCGAGGAAAAATAATGGGTAGTTTCCATAATGGAATATAATCATGGGAATGGTTTATTAAGGAAAAATGGATCCCATTTCCCGAAGCGGAGAGGGAAGGATTGCAAATTTGGAAGTGAGTGAAAGCTTTGAGTTCTGATTTTTAGTGACAGTCGAGTTGCATTATGTTTATGAGTTATTGTATGGATTGAATTGCAAGGGTTAGCATTGGTTCTAAGTATTAGTGAAAATTCTAAGGAATTTCTATCTAGTATTGTAGTGGTTTTTAGTTCATTTGTTTAGCTTTTGTAAATTATTTTGCAGACTGTGTAGTTTCTGGAGTAGACAGTGTGGTTTTTAGTTTCATGGCTCCCCCATAGAATCCAACCATTAAAATAATCTAGGTCTAGATGAATATGGTAGGGGAGCCTCTTTACATTGTAAATATGTAGGTAGGAGGTTAGAAGAGTCAGTTTTCTATTTTTTAAGTCATTCCCTAGGTGAGCATTGAGTGCCTAGTTAGTGGTTTGACAGAGTGAATTAGATGTGCAATTGCAGGGAAATGAATGAGTGCTTAGAATCAAGTGTAGTTATAGTAAGTTATTGGTCTTATGGACACCTACAAGTTATATTAGGAATTGGCCAATCCATCTAGATATATTTTTCTAGGTAGAAATTAGTGGACTACATATTTCCAGCCCAATTAGCCCTAGTTGTCCTACATTTTAGGATTCTACTATACGGACAACTTAGGTACCTTAGACCTACAAAATCTTAAAGGTCTTAATAAAGGGTATTTGAATGTGAAGTTTTTTTGGGGGGTCCTTTGTGAGTTTTGGGAGTTAAGTGGGAAAAACACCCTGTTTAGGGCTAGTAGACCAATTATGCCTATTAGGCCAAAAGGATAGTCAATCTTGAACTCGATTGATTAAGTCTTGATGTCCCATTCCAATGGAGTCATATGGATGTCAAATGGTTTTTTTAATGAAGGATACACCCCCTACGGTACTTGTGAAGATGTTATGAATATTTTTCACTTGGAGTCATCCAAGGAAGAGTGAAGAGTTGAATTAACCTTAATGTTAGTGATCCCTCAAAGTGAAGCACAAAGAGACTAACTCTTGGAGTTGAGTTAGTATAGTATTATGCCAGAAGAGAAAATACTATTAAGGTCTTAGAAGTGAGCTTAGGATCTTGGGAAGGCTAGGACAAGTAAAGTCCTAGATAAGTGATTGTGCAAGAAAACCTTGGAGAATCTTTATTAGATTGGTATCAAAGCTTGTTGATCAGGCTTGTGGTGAATGTTCCAACCTTAAGAGTTAGTAGGAGAGTCTACAATGGTGAAAAATGCAGAGTTGGAAAAGAAGGTAGATGAGAAAGAAGAAGGGAATAGGTTTCTCAGAGAGAGATTGGCACAATTGGAACACAAAGTGGACCAAGTGGAAGAAAATACTGAAGAAGTGAAGGATAAAGTTGAAGGGAAAGGTAAGGAGATTTCCATAAATGATGAAGTACCTAAGATAACCCTATCCTCACTGAGGAACCATTCTTGAAGGAACTAAAGGCTTTGAGTGCTAAAGCAATAGAAGGAGTTCCTATCTTTAGTGGAAAGATGGAACCAGAGATAGTCCTAGATTGGATAGAAGGACTAGAAAATCACTTTGAGTGTGATGGCATAACTGAAGCACATAAGGTTAAATTTGCTAAGGCTACACTAAGAGGGCCTCCACTCACTTGGTGGAAATTTATCCAAGATTAGGGAGAGAAGGAAGGAAAGAATCCCTTCACTAAATGAAAGGCTATGGTTGCAAAAATGAGAGATGCTTATGTTCCTAGGGATTATGAAATTAAATTGCATAAAAGAAGACAAAGTCTAAGACAGAAGACTTAGATGTGGACTCCTATACTGAATAATTTTAGAGATAATGTATCAATTCTCGAGTTACAGAAGATGAGAAGGTGAAGGTAGCTATATACCTTAATGGTCTCAAGTGGACTATACAAGATGAAATGAGTCTCTTGACTCCTCATACTATTCATAAATTCCACCAAATTGCAATAAAGGTAGAAGAGAAGCTCAGGAAGAAACAAGATTCAAGCACCACCAGAGGTAGAGGCAAAGGAAGAGACAATAGAGGACATAGAGGTGGATATAGTGGTATAAGTTCTAAAACAAAGAGTCAAGGAGAGACCAAACTTATTGAGCAACTGGAATGAAATTCAAGTAGAGGAAACTCTAATAGATGAAAGAACTATAATAGTAGTTGGAGAGGAAGAAGCAATAGCCAAGGAAGAGGTAACTATTTTACAAACATGAAATGTTACCACTACAACCAGATGGGACACCTTGCATACAGATGTCCAGAGAAAGGCTCTACTTCTCATGGAGGTGACAAGAGGGTAAACTATGTTCAAGAGGAGACTAGTAGTGGAAGTAAACACCCTGAGGTACCCCTAGAGTCAGAAGGAGAGAAATTGTTGATGAGAAGGACATTAATTAAGGAGCTAGTAAAAGAGGAACCTAGTCAAAGAAGGTCACTAATTAGAGTGAAATGCAAGATGATGGGCAAAGTTTGTAGAGTCATCATAGACTCAGGGTCTACTAATAACATAGTGCCAGAGGAGGAAGTCAGAAAATTGAAGATGAAAAGAATACCCCATACCAACCCATATAAAGTCAATTGGTTGAACAAAGGACAACATGTCCTTGTCAATGAACAAGCTTGGGTGGAATTTTTAATTGGGAGATACAAAGACAAGGTGTTGTGTGATTTCATTCCTATGGATGCATGTCACCTAATCCTTGGTAGGCCATGGAAGGTTGACTGACAGGCCATGCATGATGGAGCAAAGAATTTTTATTCTTTCAAGAAGGAAAATGTGACTTTCAAAATATAGTCACTGTTAGGGGATGGAGAGATGGAGTCTATAGGCCCCAATGTTCTTATGGTCAATGAGAAGGAGTTTATAGAAGCCTTAGAAGAAGGAGAGGGAGTAGGATTTTCACTTGTGTTGAAGCCAAAGGAAGAAAGTGCAGACAAGACAGTCATAAAGACAGATTTGCCTAAGGAAGTGCAGGAGATGTTGCAGAAGTATGAAGGCATTGTAAGTGATGGAAAACAATCAAACCTACCCCCTAAGAGAGATGTTAGTCACCAAATTGAATTTATCCTAGGAGCTACCCTTTCTAATAAGGAAGCCTATAAAATGAATCCTCAACAAAATGAGGAAATAGCTAAGCAAATCCAAGAAATCCTAAGCCAAGGTCTCATTAGGAAAAGAATTAGTCCTTGTACTGTACTCACTATCTTAGCACCCAAAAAAGGGAGGAACTTGGAGGCTATGCACTAACTCTAGAGAATTAAACCAGATTACCATTAGTTATAGGTTCCCTATCCCTAGGATAGAAGACCTAATGGACTGTCTAGGAGAAGCCAAATTTTTCACAAAGATTGACTTAAAGAGTGGATACCACCAAATCACATTCAATGAGGGAGATGAATGGAAGACAGCCTTCAAAACCATATAAGGTTTGTATGAATGGCTTTTAATTCCATTTGGGATATCCAATGCCCCATATACATTCATGAGGCTTATGAACAAAGTCCTTAAAGACTACATAGGAAAATTTTTGGTAGTGTATCTAGATGATATACTCATCTATAGTAAGACCAAAGAAGAACACCTAAGACATCTACAGATATTTTTTAAGAAGCTACTTGAGGAGAAGTTGATGATAAACTTCGAGAAATTGGATCCAAGGCAATCTAAAGATGGATCCAAGTAAAGTGGAAGCCATTCTAAATTTTCCTACTCCAAGGAAAGCAACAGAGGTGAGAATTTTTCATGGTTTAGCCCAATACTATAGGAAGATTATTAAATAATTCAGTGTTATTTGTGCTCCTATGTTAGATACTATCAAAGGAGGGATGAAAACAAAAAAAAAATTGAATGAGAAAGCTAACCATGGATTTGATTTTTTGAAGAAGACGATTTCCACTCAACCAATCCTAACACTACCAAGTTTTGAGAGGTTATTCATAATTGAATGTGATACTAGCAATGTGGCTATTGCTGCATTCTTGAACCAAGAGGGAAGACTAGTGGCTTTTTGTAGTGAAAAGCTAAGTGAAGCTAAGAAGAAGTACTCTTCTTATGACCTAGACATGTATGCTCTAGTCCAATCCCTAAGGAAATGGAGGCACTACTTGCTTCCAAAGGAATTTATAGGCTTTTTAGACAATCAAGCACTAAGTTTCCTAAATTCACAAGACAAGCTCAGTCATAAACTTATGAAGTGGGTAGAGTATCTGTAGACCTACACCTTCAAAATTAAGCATAATAAGGGATTGCAGAATAAGGTAGAAGATTCATTGAGTAGAAGAGCCCTAACTATACAAGAGATACACCTATAGAGCATGGGTATTGAGAGCTTCAAAGACCTATATGCAGAAGATGAAGACTTTGCATACATCTATAAGGTATGTCAAGAATACAAGAATCATTTTCATAGTGAATACTCTGACTATACTTTACAAAGTGATCTATTGTTAAAAGGAAGTTAGTTATGTGTTCCTAAAGGGTCTATTAGAGAAAATAGGATACAAGAGAAGCACAATGGTGCACTTAGTGGACATTTTTGTGTTAATAAGACCCAAGAGTTAGTGCAGAGGTTTTACTTTTGGCCTAAAATGAATTTGGACATTAGGAAGTATGTCAAAAATTGTGTTGTATGTCAGAAAGAAAAGGGCACATCTTCCAAATAAAGCCTTTACCAACCTCTTCACATCCCAAGTAGACCATGGGAATTCTTGAGCATGGATTTTGTGGTAGGATTTCCAAAGACCAAACAGGGAATGGATATCATCTATTTTATTGTAGATAGATTCAGTAAGATGGCACACTTTGTCCCATGTAAAATAGTCCATTATGAAATTAAAATAGATCACCTATTCTTCAAAGAGGTAGTCATAATGCATGGGTTACCATTGAGCATAGTGTCAGATAGAGATACAAAGTTCATGAGTCATTTTTGGAAGACACTTTGGAAAAAGCTAGGAACAAACTTGTCTTTTGGGTCTACATATCACCCTCAGACTGATGGTCAAACTGAGGTGGTAAATAGAAGTCTAGGTAACCTCCTAAGGTGCTTAACTAAGGATTATGGTCAAGATTGGGACCAACTCATTGGACAGGTGGAGTATGCCTATAATAATACTGTGAATAGGACCACTAGTAAGAGTCATTTTGAGATAGTTTATGGAATACACCCTACAGGAATAATTGAGATCAAAGATCTAAAGGATGGAGCCAAGGGTAGTGGCTATCCAGAAGATTTTGCACATTCTATGTAAGAATTGCATGAGACAGTAAGAAAGACATTAACTGAAAATACAGAGAAGATAAAGAGCAAGGTGGATGAAAGAAAGAGGGATGTCTAATTCCAAATAGGTGATATATTAATGGTCCATCTAAACAAGGCAATATTTCATAAATGAGTGCCTCATAAGCTACAGATGAGAAGGATTGGCCCATGTACAATTCTGGCTAAATATGGCACTAATGCATACAGAGTGGAATTACCATAGGATAGTGGTTTATTTCCTATTTTCAATGTGATAGGTTTGATCTTGTACAAAGGACCAATACCAGACCCAGACTATAACCTTACAAAGGCCATAAAAGAGGTAGAAGATCTGAACTTGACCCCTACACCACCTAAGAAGGAAGAAAAGATACTTGACTCCAGGGCCTACAAGAAGACCAGAAAGAGAACCTATTATGAACACTTGGTTAAATGGTATAGAAAAGAAGATGCAGGTGCAACTTGGATCAAGGAGACTGAATTCAAGAAGTTGGGAGTGGATTCCAACTTACTCAATCCAAGGGTGGATTGAAGCCTTTTCATTTGGGGAGGATGGTGCAGGAGAACCTAGGAAAATCCCTAAGTATTTTTACAATTTTGGTTTGTACTGACCCTAGCCAAGTCAGTAGGTTTTAATTTGACCTTATAAGGTCTTGCAAGTGTGTTTGTAGGTGGATTAGACTAGGTTTAATCCAACCTAGATGTTTATTGCTTTCTAGTTGTTAGCGCTAGATTAGACCTAAGGTGGGAAAATGGGTGTAAATATGTCTAAAAGCTTTTAAGGCTTAGGAAAGTGTAGAATAGTTCCTAAAATGGTTCCTAGAATCTTTATACACTATTCTAGGTAGAATAGAGACCCTTAGCAATAATTCTGCAAAAAGATGTAATGTTGTCATAATGTTGCTTGACAATATTTTAGCAACTTTTAATGTTGCATGACAAAAAATGGAAAATTGGATTCCTTTCAAGGAAAAATGATGGGTAGTTTCCATAATTTCCTAGAACCATGTGCATGGAATATTAAGGCAAAATGGATCCCATTTCCCGAAGTAGAGAGGGAAGGATTATAATTTTGGAAGTGAATGAAATCTTTGAGTTCTGATTTTCAGTGACAGTCGAGTTGTATTATGTTTATGAGTTATTTTATGGACTGAATTGCAAGAGTTAACATTGGTTCTGAGTAGTATTTAAAATTCTAAGGACTTTCTATTTAGTAGTGTAGTGGTTTTGAGTTCATTTGTTTAGCTTTTGTAAATTATTGGAGTAGACAGTGTGGTTTTTAGTCATGGCTCCCCCATAGAATCCACCTGTGGAAATCATCTGGGTCTAGATGAATATATTAGAGGAGCCTCTATACATTTTAAATATGCAGGTAGGAGGTTAGAAGAGTCATTTTTCTACTTTTGAATTCATGCCCTAGGCAAGCATTAAGTGCCCTGTTAGTGGTTTGACAGAGTGAATTAGATGTGCAATTGTAGCGGAATGAATGAGTTCTTAGAATCAAGTGTAGTTATAGAAATTTAGTGGTCCTACAAACACCTACAAGTGATATTAGGCATTTTTTAATCCATCTAGGTAGAGATTAGTGGACTGCACATTTCTAGCCCAATTAGTCCTAGTTGTCCTAGATTTCAGGATTCTACTATACGGACAACTTAGGCACCTTAGACCTACAAAATATTAAAGGTCTTGATAAAGGGTATCTGAATGTGAAGTTTTTTTGGGGGTTCCTTTGTTATTTTTCGGAGTTAAGTGGGAAAAACACCCTGTTTAGGGCTAGTAGACCAATTATGCCTATTAGGCCAAAAGGATAGTCAATCTTGAACTTGATTGATTAAGTTTTGATGTCCCATTCCACTGGATTCATATGGATGTCAAATGGTTTTTTTAATGATGGATACACCCCTATAGTACTTTTGAAGATTTTGTGAAGAGTTTGCACTTGGAGTCATCCAAGGAAGAGTGAAGAGTTGAAGTAACCTTAATTTTAGTGATCCCTCAAGGTGAAGCACAAAGAGACTAATTCTTGGAGTTGAGTTAGGATATTCTTAGGCTAGAAAAGAAAAGACTATTAAGGTCCTAGAAGTGATCTTAGGATCTAGGGAAAGCTAGGACAAGTACCGTCCTAGAGAAGTGATTGTACAAGCAAACCTTGGAGAATCTCTATCACCCAATATAAGAGAGAGATGATTGTATGATGCAAGTAAGAAAGTAATATGTGAAGTGAATGTGAATCTAACAAAGGAAGATCTATGTACTAATGTATATGCAAATTGGTTTAACGGCCAGTAGTTGTGTTTTACATAATTTTTGTGTTTTTGATTGTTGGTGACAGTGACTTCATTGGTGGATTCATTTCTATTTCTTATATTCTGTAAAAGAGCCTACTTGTACTAGTAGTGAGCCTAATTCTATTGTCAGTGATCCCTTCTATTTTTATGGGTAGTTAGCCCAACTGATGATGAGCCTTACTTGTAGTGAGAAAAATGGTAGTGAGCCCTCGTAAAAATCACCTTAATTGGTGTCACCTTAGCTAGTGTTATTTTTATGAGAATTTATTTCTTTGTGGTTTTTCCCATCTTGAGTTTCCACATAAATTCCAGTATTCATGGTGTTGATGTTTTATGCTTTCATGTTTATATCTGTTATAAGTTTATGATTGCTTAAATTATTTACCGATTCAGTAAAATTTGTGAAAAGAGTTTTGGAATAAATAATTCATCGATCTCTCAGTTATTTGGCTTGTTAAACAATTGGTATAAGATATTTAGTTCCTTGGAGAGAGCTTATCCGCTTTAGGTAGATCTGATGACACACAAATTGTATATCCCTATATTTGATGGATTTGATTATAGTTTCTAAATCATAAAAATGAGAGGATACATAATTTTAATCACTTATGTTACATGGAAAGCTATGGAGACAAATTATCTTGCACCTCAAGATGACCCTACTACTCTAGATGAAATTTTAAACTATGAGGAGAATGAGAAAGAAAGGTATGCAATTTTTAGTGCTTTATAAAAAAATAGAGTTGACTAAGGTTATTTCATTAAAAAATCCCTGTGAGATTTAGGAAATATTAAAAGAGATCTAAGAAGGGAATGATAGAGTTAAGCTATATAATAAGCTAATATCTAAGAATCAATATGAGAACCTAAGAATGGAAGAAGGTTAAGATATTGTAATTTACTTTTAGAGGATTGACAGTGTAGTGAATGAAGTCAAGAATCAAGGAGGTACTATTACTTATGAAGATGTGATGGAGAATAACTTGATGACCTTACCAGAGAGCTATAGTGATAATATCTTGATTGTTGAGTAAGTTTATGACCCAAATAAGTTTACAAGAGATTAATTGTTTGGTACCCTAACCACATTTGAGATGAGGAAATTCATAAAAGACAAGAACATATCAGAGACAACTTTTAAGGCTAAAAATATAGGGGAGGATCTACATGATGATGATTTAAATGAGATGGAAGTGAACTTTTAAAGAAAGATAAAGAAATTTACTAGAAAATAAAAAGGTATGTTACCCATTAAATGCACATAATTTGATGATAACACTTAGACTGCATTATTTTCTTGAAGAAAAAAGAATGAATGCTTGCTTGATAGTGGATGTTCAAATCATATGACTGGTGATAAAATAAAATATTTTCTTGGAAGAATGTGAAAATATGGGATTAAGAGATATTTGAGATGTGTTTCCATTAATGTCAACATATTTATCTATTTGTGACAGTGTTGCAGTGAAGTTTAGTGAGTTCATTTGTTTGTTATGGCATGTATATTGAATATCATAGCTTATGGATTTAAAAGTGTGTTGTGGATTTTTTGTATTTTATTATGTTCAACTTTCAGAGGTTCACACAAAGATTTGAGTGATTTATGTGTATCTATGTTGTGACTTATTTTTCCATTGTTTAGAGGTGATAAAGTGATAGTATTTTGATCTGCATTACTCCACATTATAATATTTTTCTATGTGGATATATGACTCATTTTTGGGACATTGATGTGTGTCTAAAATTCAATTGGTTTGTGATTTTGAGGAATCCAAGTCATTTTTCATGGTTGACAGTTGTTTTTGTTAGTATTCCTAAGTGATAGTATGAAGATGATGATGATTCCAAAAATTTTGTTGACGCGGATGTTTCTATGGTAATTCATGATGCTTGTGGATGTTTCTAGATCATGTGATTCTTGTGTTTCTGGTCTACATTGGTTGTTGTACTTACAATTGGTGATTTATGTTCAATATGTTGGCGTTCTTCATGTTCTTGTTTGACCACATGATGGTAGCGTGTTATGTATGTTTGAGGCGTAATTCATGTAGGTGTTCTATGTTTGAGGATAAAGATTTTGGTCCATGCTATTTATTGGCCGATATTTCTTGGTCCACATTTATTATTGTATTGAGCATGGTTATATTTTTGTAATTAGGTGGAGAGTGTTGAGCCAACCTTGTTGATTTTTCCAAGGTTGATGACATGTATAAATAAATGTAATAATCTTGTACTCATGTGAGGATGAGTTGATGTGTGAGAGATATGTGCGAGTGAGTTGAATATATACATATTTTGAAGGCAAATAATATGTGTGCAAAATAAATTTGTATATGTTCTTCAATGGATCTGTTTGAGGCATGATGAAGATGCTATTGTATAGTTCATGATTTGTGAATGTAATCTAAATTTTCTAAAAGATACTGAGCCTTCCTTGGGCAGTAAGCCTTTTTATTTTTGAGTAGTGAGCTCTAGGTAGTGTGCCTGAATGCATGTGCATTCCCATTGTAATACTCATAATAGGGTATAATACTTCTAATAGAGTATATGATATTGTGGGTTCATCCCTACCATGGTTTTTCCCTTGACCAATTTTCCACGTAAAAAATATTGGCATTCTGTGTGTTCATGTTGTGTGGTTGATCTATGTTTTCATGCTTAGTTATTATATCTAAGATTAAGGTTAAAGTTTTTTGAAGTTGCATAAGTTTTGAGACAATTGATTCACCCTCCCTATCAATTGTCTACAACCCTATTTTCATCAATTGGTATCAAAGCCTAGTTCCTCTCGTGGGAACCTTAATCACTTAAGGTGATCCGAGATGAAAACTTACAAGAAATATAGTTTGAGACTTGATGGTACAAATTAATCTCTTTGGAAAGGTTGCATGTAGTATAATTTGAGATGCATTGGTGAAGAATTTTAGGAGATTACTGAGAATTTGTACAATCCTCATGTATTCCTACTACTCCTAATGAGAAAAACAAGGTTGAATACAATATTAGAGTCAAGGAAGCATTTGTGAGTGTCTTGAATAACACCAAGATTATGAATGTAATAGAATTGAATTTTTCTCATGAGATTTGGAATAAATTGGAAACCTTGATTGAAGGTGACACTTATGTGAAGCTTGAAAAGTTGCAGAGCCTAAAAGGAAAATATGAGACATTGAAGATGAGAGAAGATGAGAACATTAATTATTATATCTAGAAGGTGAATGAACTTGTGTGATGTATCAAATGTGTTAATAAATAGTTGGATGAATCATATATTGTTGCTAAAGTACTTATATTTTTACCTCCTTCCTAAAAAAATAAAGTTTTTTTTCTATTGAGGAAATCATAACTATGACAAATATAACCATATACATGTTGATTCATAAGCTTTCATATTTTGAGATGAGTTAATTTGGTGATGCCCCTCCTAAGTTAGAATTTACATTCAAGTCTATAATTTTTGGAAAGGATAAGAAGAGATATGATCTGGGATAAATTTCTTCAAGAAGTATATCCAATGCAAAGGAAATGAAATAGATTGAAGAAGAAGAGTGTCAACTTCAAGATCTTAAAGCTCTTAATGCTGAGAGAATGACCAAAGGTGCTAGTAAGTATGAAGTAAAGTTTCCTCTTTAATGTTTTTTCTTGCAATACGGTTGGTCATTTTACATCAAGGTGTCTGAAAAGAGTTCCTAAGTTTAAACATAAGAAACCTAGATTTTAGATGAGATGTTATTATGCTATTGATAAAGGTGTGATAGATGATGAATCTGATAAATATGGTTCAAGTGACAGTGAATGGGTATTTATTTCTATCAAGGAATATGATCCTAACTCTACTAGCTACATGAATGAGGAAAGAGCTTTGGCCATACAAGTTGAAGAGAAATATGAATGGGTGATTAATAGTGGATGTTCACATCATATGAAAGGTGACAAGAGAAATTTTGTAAGTTTGCAAAGGTATGATAGTGATGTTGTAAGATATGGAGATGATACACCTTGTTTAATCCATGGTAGAGGATCCATTACTCTTGATGGTAAGAAAAATACTGATGATGTATTATATTTTGAATGTTTAAAGCATAATCTTTTGAGTGTTGAATAATTAGTTGACAATGGATACTATCTGCAATTCAAGAATGGAAAGTGTATAATTTTGGGAAGTCCTGGTGTTGAAATTGCTTCAGGTACAAAAATTAAAGGGAATGTCTTTCATTTGAATAGAGTTAAGAAAAGATGTTTGATTTATTAGATTGATGAAAGATGGATTTGGAATAAAAGGATATGTCATATGAATTTTGATAATATTGCTAAGATAATTTATATTCGGGATGTGAGAGATCTTCCTATTTTGAAGAAATATGCTAACTCTATGTGCAAGGAATGTCAATTGGGAAACCAAAATAGATCTACCTTTAGAAGTAAAAATCATTGTTCAAATGGATTGTTGGATCTTTTTAATACTGACTTATGTGGTTATTCTAGAGTGAAAATTTTTTAGGGAGAGATATTTCATGTTGTTGGTTGATGATTATTTTAGGATGATGTGGGTTACTTTATTAAGGGAGAAATATGAGTCCCTAGACAAATTCAATATTTTTAGGGCTATGGTTGAGACAGATACTAGTTTGAGTTGAAGTGTCTAAGATATGACAGAGGTGATGAATTCACTTCTAGCGAGTTATATATATTTTGTGAAGAGCATGAGATAAAGATAAAATTGTCTTCTCCTCATACTCTTCAAAAAAATGGTGTAGTAGAGAGGAAAAATATAACTATTCTAGATACTGCAAGGACAATGATGATGAAATAAAATGTTTTGCATGTTTATTGGATAAAAGTGGTGAGTACTATAGTTTCCACACATAACTAGGTGAAATAAAAGGTGATTATGGTAAGAATCCAGATGACTTATGGTGTGTTCATGGTCCTATTGTTAATGATGTAGGAGCATCTTGGGATCTTGGCAATATTGCATCAACCAAAAATATTTGTTTTCCAATTTTCCTATTTGATCAGTTCTGGTGTTTATTTTTGTGATCGTTCCATACTTATTCTTGGAGGCAACGATCCTTTCTATATGTTCATGGCTTCATCCTTGTCACCTTTTTAGGATCGAACATCATTTGGTTACTTCATGCTTGAGATCTTTCAGATTCTTGGAGAGAATGTCATGTTCTTCATGTTTCTGTCCAGTCTTAGTGTTTTTTAATCTCCCGAAGGTTTTCCCGATCGACGAATCTTAACGGCTCATTTCTTAATGATGTTACATTTATGGATGACCTACATGAGGGATTGTGTTTTGTGTTCCACTCATTGGAAGGAGATCATTATGATTTTAGGTCTTGACCTATTTGTGTAATAGATTTTCTTTTATTGGGAAATGTAATCTTCCTTGGGCTGACCTATTGTTTGTGAAGGCCTTATATACTCTTGTAATTATTTTCTTAACAGAGCGAGGAGAGAGACAAAACATAATAGTAACTTAGCACTTGAAGGATTTTGATTAGTAGATCGGAAGGAAGAAAGGACCTACTAAATGTTCCTATAGTCGCAGTTGATAATAGATGGTATAAAAAGATATCCTATTGAAAGTTCTAATCAGGCCTGTAAGCTCTGAATGTATCACATCTTGCTGGTGTGCTTGTAAATGATCACTCAATAGCAAGAAGGTTCTTAAATTTATTTCCTCTTATTTTCTTTTTCTTCCATTGTGTGACTCTTACTACAAGGATTGGTTGGACTCAATGAGTTCCCACTATCCTTGGCTACATTAGTTGGTATCAAAGAAAGGTTTTGTGCAACCTAGGTTTTTCTTGTGTGGTGGCAGAATAGAGGATCTGAACTACAGCTATTGAAGATTGTGAAAATGGCTAGGAAGAATGCTAGAGGTGGAGAAAGGAATGCAAATCTAGGTGTCTTGGATTTGTTGAGATAAATCTATGTCAGATTGGAAGAGGTGAAAACTGCATAGAGGAGAGGACACCTTATAGAAGATGGAAGTAATGAAGAAGGAGATGAACAAAATTAGGATCAAGAAAGGGAAGGAGAGAAAAAATAGAGTTGAATCAAGAAGAGGAGAGATTCATCGGAGCCTTGACTAATGTGAATAAGAGACCTCATTTTAATCCACCTAATTATCATGAAAATCTAGATTCAGATGAATTGATAGATTGGATCATGGAGATGGACAAGTACTTTGAACTAGAAGGAACCAGTGAAGAGAAGAAGTTGAAATATTGTTGCACTAAGTTGAAAGGACATGCCTCCTTATGGTGGAAATATTTACAAAAAAAATCGGAAGAGAAGAAATAAAGATAAGATCAAATCTTGGGATAAAATAGTGAATAAATTAAAGGATACATTTTTTATTGGAGATTACCAAGTAAGTCTTCTTTGGAAGTTGCATAACTTGAAGAAGAAGGACCTAAGTGTTAATAGTTACACTAAGGAGTTTTATAAGTTGAATATCAGATCTGTTCATGTAGATGGTGAAGGTGAATAAGTTTATCGATACCTTAACAAATTAAGGGTGTCAATACAAGATGAAATCAATCTGATATAGAATATGAGTGTGGAAGAAGCTTATAAGTGGGCTTTGAAGGCTAAAGAAAAATTGAACCAAAGGCATGAGAAAAGGTAAATAGTAGAGGAGGAATATTTCAGAGAGGTTGATCTAGTACTAATCATGGAGGCGGTAGATCTTCTACAGATTAAGGAAGTAATGAGTCAGAAACCAAGGATAATGATTTCTAAAGTAGGGATGATAGGAGTTCCTATCACATTGAAGGACTAGGTAGTGGTGAAAGAAGGAATTTCAGTGGCACTTGTTTCAAATGTGGTGAAGTAGGGCACCAAGCCTTTGAATGCAAATATGGAAACTCTAAGAAGAGGGTAGAAGGTAGTAGGAAAACAAAATTTGCAGATGAGGAGTCCACTAGACCAGTAAAAAAAACCAAGAAAAAGGAGAAACCTTGATGAATCAGAGAATCCTATACCATAGAAAACAAGAGGATACTTTACAAATAAAGAATTTTTTTTGAACTAGATGCAAGTTACAAGACAGAGTGTGCAATGTTTCATAGACAAAGGTAGTTTTGATAATCTTGCTTCAGAGGATTTGGTTGACAAACTGAAGGGTAAAAGCACAATAATCTGTCACCCTTTTACAAAGGAAAAGGACGACAAAATCAAAGTTGTTCAGCTTCAATAGTATAAAAGTGACATTTATGTTTGGAATTTGAAGATGATGTAAACTAATAAAAAAATTTAAAATGGATGAAGTTTATGATTAATATTTTTAATATTTTTTTTTAATAAGTTTTGAATTTTTTTTTTAATGTTTAAAGACAATTTTTCAGTTGCAAGAACATGCTGAAAATTAGGGGTCTAGTTCCCGCCAAAATATTATATGTAAATAAACATTTTTTCCCCTAATTTCAAAATATGTTATAGATGACATATATAGCTAGTGCATGAAGAAATAAAAATTGGT
>MU223559.1:280548-298754 GCA_018584345.1 Thuja plicata | reverse complement strand
CCAACTCACTTGAAATCGACAGTTTTCATCTCCCGCCATATTTTTCATAACAAATATATCCCAATCAAAAAAAGAAATATATATTCTTGAAGAGGAATCTCTCTTCTAGTGCACCATATGTTTTTCAGATTTATTTAATATGTTTTACTATTTTTTTCCTTTCTTCAAATCAACATCTCCTTGACTGTTAAAATGCCTACTTGCAATATTTTTTTAATTATAATAGACTATGTATAATTAAAACACTATAAAATCTATAAGAGATATTCTTGAATCTGATCTCTACAAAAGGGTATTTTTTTATTTTAAAAAAAATATCATTAAAAATTCTTAGAGTTATTGAAACGTCACTTTTCTGAAATAATTTTATTTCTATGGTAATTGGCCTCAAAGTGGTATAAAACACGCATTTAATAGACATTTCCAATTGGAAAAGTTAAAAACCTTATCTAACTTAACTATAATGAATCTAGCTAGACCATATGTTTGGCCAAAATTAATTTTTAGTTAGAAATACTAAAATTCAGCTGTGCTGATAAGTTGTCCTAAAAGGTGATAGATTATTGTGCTTTTACCCTAAAGCTACAGAGGTTGAAACATCCTAAACCCTATCAGATTGCGTGGATACAAGATGAAAACAAGGTATTGGTGAGTGAGAAATGCCTACTTAAATTCAATATTGGAAAGTATTACTGTGAGGTTTTGTGTGAAATTATGCCTATGGATGTGCATCATATCTTGTTGGGTAGACCATGGCAGTATGATAGGAAAGCTATACATAGTGGAAGAAAGAATGTATATACCATTGTTGCTAATGAGATGAAACAAAATTTGTTACCTTTATAGGAACCTCTTAGGAGTGAAGTGTGTAGTAGTGCAAGGATTTGGTTAGTAGATGTCAGAAATTTCTTGAATAGCATGAGGCATGATAATGTGTGTTTTTCTTTAGTATCCAAGAATTCTAAGAAGTTTGTATCATGAGGAGAACACCCAAAAAAGATCACTATATTGTTGAATGAGTATACATACATCATATCAGATAATGTTCCTGATGGATTATCACCTGTGAAGAGTATTATCCATTATATGGATTTGATACTAAGGGCTAGTTTGCCTAACAAAGAAGCCTATAGGATGACACCAGAACACAATGAATAAATCAATAGACAAGTATGAGATTTGTTGTAGCGGGGATTAATTAGAGAGAGTCTAAGTTTGTATGTCATGCCTGGAGCATTAGCACCTAAGAAATATAGATAATGGAGGATGTGTACCTATTTTAGAGAAATTAATCAAGTCACAATCAAGTATCGGTTTCCTTTTCCAAGGATGGGTGATTTAATGGATTGTTTGAGTGGAGCTAGATATTTCACCAAGATAGATTTGAAGAGTAGATATCATCAGATCAAAATCAGAGAAGGTGATGAGTGGAAGACCGCATTCAAGAAAAATTAATGATTGTATGAATGGTTGGTAATGACCTTTTGATTTTCTAATTCACTTAGTACTTTCATGAGTTTAATGAATGAAGTTATAAAACAATTATTAGGAAATTTTTTCATTATGTATTTGGATGATATCTTGATTTTTAGTAAGATAAAAGATGAGCATTTGTTGCATGTTAGACAAGTATTGTAGATATTAAGAGAAGAGAGGTTACTAATCGGGATCAAGAAGTGTACATTCATGAAAGAAGAGTTAGTATACTTGGGTTTCTTAAAATCTCCTGAAGGGCTGAAGATGGATCCTAAGAAAGTGAAAGCCATTGTTGAGTGGACTACACTGAAGAATGTTGGAGAAGTAAAATCATTCCATGGGTTGGCTAGTTTGTACCGAAATTTCATCAAAAACTTTAGTTCAATCTGTGGACTAATGACTAAAACTATGAGAGGATATAGGAAGGAATTTAAGTGGACACATGGAGCACAAAGGATTTTTGAATTACTGAAGAAAAGGGTGATTGAACAACCATTGTTAGCTTTACTTGATTTTAATAAGGTATTTCAAGTAGACTGTGATGCTAGTGGAAATGCAATTGGAGTTGTCTTGAGTTAAGAAGGGAGGCTTGTTTCTTACTTTAGTGAGAATTTGAATGATGCTAAAAGAAGGTATTCAGTTTATTTTCAATAATTTTATGCCATAATCTAAGAATTGAACAAATGGAGACATTATTTGTTACCCAAGGAGTTTGTAGTGTATACTAATCATCAAGCATTGAAGTACTTTAGTAGTCAAGGTAAGTTAAATTAGAGATATATGTGATGGGTTGAGTTCATACAGAGCTATAAATTTGTGTTTAAGAATAAGAGTGGTGTGACAAATAAATTTTTTGATTCATTGAGTAGGAGAAGAACTTTATTGACTGAAATGAAGGTGATTGTATTGGGTTTTGCTGAGTTAAAAATATTGTATGAGGATGATCCAAACTTCACCAAACCTTTGAGAGCTTGTAGAGAACCTATTGTTGCAGACATGAGAAAGTGGTTAGATCATTTTAGTTAGGATGTAATTTTATTCAAAGGAAGTCAATTATGTATACCCAGAAGTTCTATGAGAGATAATATCATTAAGGAGAAACATAGTGGAGGATTGGCATGACATTTTGGCATTGATAAGACAATATCTTTGGTGAGTGAGAACTACTTTTGGATGCAAGTTCAGAAGGATGTGACAAAATTTGTTTAGGTTTGTAAGGCGTGTCAAGTTGCAAAGGGTAGCAGTCAAAATGGTGGATTATATACGCCTTTGATAGTACCATTTCGACCATGGGAAGAAATCAACATGGATTTTGTGCTTGGTTTGCGAAAGACACAAAGAGGCTATGATTCAATTTTTGTGGTTGTAGACAGATTTTCCAAAATGGCACATTTTACTCCTTTTAAGAAGACTATAGATGTTGTGCATGTAGCTGATTTATTTTTCAGGGAGATTGTGAGATTACATGGGTTACCTAAAAACATTATTTTAGACATGGATAGTAGGTTTTTTGGCTATTTCTGGAGAGCACTTTGGAGGAATATAGATGGTGACTTGAAGTTCAGTTCTACTTTTCATCCATAGATTGATGGACAGATGGAGGTTGCGAACAAAAGTTTAGGAAATTTGTTGAGATGTTAAGTTGGAGATAAGCTAGGAAATTGAGATTTAGTTTTGCCACAAGATGATTTTTCTTATAATAATTCAATAAATAGGAGCACAAAGAAGACATCATTTGAGATAGTTACTTCTCTTTATCCTAAGGGAGTGGCATAATTGAGGGATATCATTCATGTGTTTAAGAGGAGAGTTGAAGGTGAATAATTTGTTGAAGTTGTGAAGTCATTACATGAAGTAAGATGAAATTTAGAGAAAATGAATCAAGCTTACAAAAGGAGAGAAGATATAAAATGAAGACATGAGGAAGTTCAGGTAGGAGATGAAGTTATGTTATACTTACACAAGGGTCGATTTCATGTTGGTACTTACAAAAAGTTAAGGATGAATAAATTTGGTCCTTGTAAGATCTTGAGGAGATTTGATTAATGGAATTCTTATGAAGTAGAGTTACCAGATGACATGGATATACACATGTATTCAATGTTTTAAATTTGTATGAGTATCATGAATCAGATTCCAGTAGCAGTGATGGATCACATGTAGAACATGTTGGAATTATTTCTATTTGAGGTGTTGACATTTATGTTTTGTCATTGATGTCAACATATGTTTCAGTTGGATGCATTAGAAGTTTCAGAAAGAATGGTCATCACATGTACATGCAAGATTGGTAATTGTGTACAGATAGTGTACAGTGTTTTTAGTATATACGAGCATGGAGTTGTGTAGAGGGAAGTATGGAAATCTTATATCTAAGGTCATTGGGATTGATATTGTTAATTGCATGAGTAATAGTTGTTTTGGTAAAGACTACTTATAGTGCAATGATAGAGGATTATGACAGAGATGGTCTCTGATTTTTTGGGATAACTTGGATGTGAGCATGAGTTATGATATGTGAGCTTAAGACATGATAAAAGATACATGAGATAATATTCCTTGTAATTCTTGGGTCGTTGGATTCTTGATGATGTCAACTGTGATGTGTAGACTGGCGAAGACCTATTTGGGGCCAACCAAAGAGATGTAACGTTCTTAATGATTGGTGAGCGTGAATTATGGATCTTTGCATGTAACTGATGATTTGTATTTGTTAATTAATTGTGTAAGGTACCATGTGTATCTTCGCAGGGGTCTATTTAATTGTTTGTGGATTGGGGTAGACTTAACACGTTGACCTAATTGCTTATTGTAACTTGTATAAAGGAAAGTAGCATCTTAATGTGTAATAGTATGGATTGGAAGTATTGGATGCTACGAGCATATGGATGCGAGTTTTGTTGGATGTAGAGTAGTGATTATGTTTTTAATGCACTTCATTTGAACTGTATAGGAAAAGAAATATGTTATCAATCAGTTCATTATTATAAGTATACTTTTATACTGCTCTTTCAATAATAGATCTAGAAGGTGGGTTTAACCTTCAGAAGGTGGATTTAACATTCACTTTGGGTAGTGTGATCAGGCAGTGAGCTCGTCATTTCATTCAACTCCTAACAGGGTTGAGATGACTCTTAATATGGTATGTCCTTTAACAGGGACTTGTATTGGATGTAATAATCAGATCCTAATAGGGTTACAATATATTCTAGTGCATTATTTGTGGGTTCCATCATCACTAGGGTTTTTACCTTAACATGGTTTCCTTGACTACAAATCATGGTGTTATGAGTTATTTTATTTGTGTATATTCTTATTATTTATGTTATTGAATGGTTAAGTTTCAAATGGTTGAGATTAGTTAAAAGTGTTGCAATGCTAATTCACCCACCCTCTCAGTGTTTCTTGATCCTAACAATTGGTATCAGAGCTTATGGCCCTTGGAGAGAAATCCTAACAACTTGACGAAGATCCTGATAAATTCAAGAAATTTGGATGAAAATTTTAAAGTAGCACTTGAAGACCTGGATAAGGAAAATGGTGATCATGAGGAATTAAAATTCAAACTAAGAAGAGATAAAGTTTACATCAAAAGTCTTAAGGAGAAGCTTGAAATTTCAAGGAAAAACAGGATCCTGCAAATGATTCATCTGATCTGATTAAGAAACTTGACCAAGAAAAGGAAGCACTGAAGCATGAATGTGAAGTCACTACTTTACAATTGGCTAAGGAAATTCAGAAAGAGAAATATGAGAAGAGAAGTTGAAGAGATCTTGAAGAGTATAAATGTTCAGATGGGAAAAATACAGCTAGAAATAAATGATCTCAAAACCAGGTATCAAGAATTAGAGAAGTATAATATTATCATTAAAAGAGAACTTGTTGATGCAAAGAATCACATAGATAAACTTCATGCGAGCAAAAATAAGATTAATGAACAACTTGAACAAACATATCCTATAGGTGATAATATTCGAGTTGGCTTTCATGAAGTTGAATGTTCTAAATCTCAAGAAAGACAATCTGAAGGTAAAACAGATGAGGAAGCTAATCAGAAAAAGGAACCTAATGCGCAAACTAGACCTTTCAGAGGAAGATGCTTTGGATGCAACAAAATTGGTCACATGAAGAGGGATTGCAGAGGTAAGACTCCTTATAAGTCATTTACTAGTTATTGTTTCAATTTCTATGAATCTGGGCACAAGAAGGTAGAATTTAGAAAACCTGATCAATTACCGAAGAAGCAAGATTACATCGGCGAGGAAAGAACAACTAAGATCACATGTTATAAGGGCAACAACTTTGGGCATATTGCAAGAAATTTCAAATTGTAAGTTAATCAAAACAAACCACTGCCTACATGTTATGAATACAATAATAAAGGACACATAGTTAAGTTTTTTAGATATAGTGGACCAACGAACAACAAGAAACCACCTATAGTAATAAAGAGGAACATTGGTGATGTTGGTAAGAGTATGGATGAGTATATAGATGAGTTCAATAAAAATTTTACAAATGAAGAAAACAAGGTTATTGATAATTAATAGAAAGTAAAGAATTAGAGTGAGTCTAAGGATCAAAGAGAGTCAGTAGATGCTACCGGAGCTTCGCTTGATGTTACTATTGCCAAATCAGCCTAAATGGCCAAGCATGGCCTTAGGGGTATCTTTAGAGAAATATAACAGTATATTATCCAGCCCCTGATTTACAGATTTAGTTGATGTGATGTTAGATACATGTACAAGGATATGTGTGGAAGCTACATACTTGGTCGCAAGGTATGAAAGATAACACAATCTAATCACCTGGAATTTCATGGTTGATTATGAATGAAACAACTTTTTGAAAAGTATTCGGAAATGTGTCAGAAGAACACTATGAGATTTAAGTATGATTAATTATTTATTTTTTAGCACCATTAGAGCACTTGTGAAGAATAGAGAATAAACCACTCTTGTGGCTTTGGATGTTGCTAAAGAAAGTCTCCGACCAGATTGAGGAGTAGAACAAACTAACTAATAAGGTCAAAGAAGTAGTAAAGGATAATACTGAGGGAAAAGAGACTGAAATGAAGGAGGTTAAGGTTGAATTAACTAAGGATAGGATAGAAAGAAGCAGCCAGTAATGTTTTCTACATGTTGAAAATAATTTAGATCAAAGAAGGTATTGATTAGACACCTTATGAACTTTGGTTTGGTTATATTGTAAAATACTTCAAAATCTTTGGTAGCAAGTGTTATATCAAAAGAGATGATGAAATTGGAAAGTTTGATGCTATAAGTGATGAAGGAATTTCCTTGGCTATTCTACTATAAGTAAGGCTTATAAATGTTTCAATCTGAGATTGAGAAAAATTATTGAAAGTGCTAATGTGAAAATTGATGAGAGATTTCAAATTGAGATCCCAGAGAATGAGAAGAATACAAAAAATCAAGAGATAGGACAACTTCTTGAGATTAATACATGCTTGGATGATCCTATAGAAGCACCAAAGACACAAAGGTATGTAGATGAATCATCCTAAGAATCAGATTATTGGTGATCTTAATAAGGGCATGATGAAAAGGTCTAAAGTCATAAATGAGCTTTATTTGATTTCACAAGTAAAACCTACGACTATTAATGAGGCATGTAAAGATGAATCTTGGAGTACAGAAATCTAGGAAGAATTAGATCAGATAGAGAAAAAAACACTTGGGAATTGGTTCCTAAACCTAAGGAAAAGAATGTAATTGGAACTAAATGGGTTTTTAGAAACAAAATGAATGAAAAAGGCATGGTTGTGAGGAATAAAGCTATATTGGTCTGCAGTGGCTATTCACAACAGTAAGGTATAGAATTTGAAGAAATATTTGCACCTATTGTGAGGTTAAATGCAGTGAGATTATTACTTTCTTATGCAGTACATAAGGACTTTAAGGTATATTAGATGGATGTAAAGTCTGCATTTCTGAATGACAGTTTAGAGGAAGAGGTCTACATTCAGCAGCCTGATGGTTTTCATTTGAAAGATAATGGGGACATGGTTTTCAAATTTAAGAAGGCATTGTATGGTCTAAAACAAGCTCCTAGAGCTTGGTATGCTTGGTTAGATAGGTATTTATTACATCTTGGTTTTAGAAAAGGTAGTGCAGATAGTAATCTATATTTGAGAACTTTTGAAAATGGAATCTTGATTATTGAAGTCTTTGTGGATGATATAATCATTGGAGGCAATGATGAAATGAGTAAAAAATTATCTAAAGAAAATGAAAAGTGAATTTGAAATGTCTATGATTGGTAAAATGAAGTTCTTCCTTGGTTTGCAAATTACTCAAAGAAAACATGGTATATTTATTTCTCAAACCAAGTATCTTAAGGACTTTCTAAATAATTTTGGAATGGAAGATTGTAAACTTGTTGCAACACCCATGGTGACTAGACGCAAGATTACTTCTACTAATGAATCTCAAAGTGTATTTCACACAAAATATAGGTCCATAATTGGAGATTTGTAGTATTTAACTCACACTAGACTAGGCATAGCTAGTGCAGTTGGAATTATTATGAGGTTTGAAGATGATCCTAAGGAAACTCACCTTGCTACAGTTAAAAGGATATTCAGATATTTGAAAGGGACACTAGAATATGGTTTATGGTATGAAAAGTCTGATGATTTTACATTGCATTCTTATACTGATGTTGATTGGGCAGGAAGTGTTGATGACAGAAAAAGCACCAGTGGTGGAGCATTTTTCCTTGGAAATAGGTTGGTTTCATGGTTAAGTAAGAAGAAAGATTGTATATCTCAATATACTGCTGAATCAAAATATGTAGTTGTTGCTATAAATTACACACAGATTGTTTGGATGAAATAGATGCTAAAGGACATTGGGATAACCTTTAGAAAGTCAATAGTTATGCATTGTGATAATACAAGAACAATAAACATGTCAAAGAATCATGTTATACATTCAAAGACTAAACATATTTCAATCAAGTATCACTTTTTAAGAGAAAAGGAAGTCGGATTGGAATACATTAGTACAAAGGAGAAAATAGAAGACATATTCGCTAAACCTTTGCCAAAAGATGTCTTTGAGTATCTCAGAGGTGTTGTTGGGGTGAGAACCCCTCCTTGTGAGAACTAAATGATGCAGGAATGCATCAGTCTAGAATTTATTAGAGCTATATTATTCTCTGGACTTGATTCTTGGATCTACTCCTCACGGGGAGTGATCAGAGGAACACACCATATCATATTTGGGTGATCAAGCACCTAGTTTGTTTTAGATATGAATATTTTAATAAGCTACACCTTGTAGAGGTGGGATGTGTAGACAAGGAAAAGAGATATGACACCCTTTTCTATTGATTTCAAAGGGGGGGTGATATAAGTGAAAAATCCATGTTGTCTTAGGGGGGTTGTGAAGAGGATATTGAGAAGATTGTATTAAGAAATATACTTTTGGGTTGATGGTTTTTCACATATGTTTCTGTCAATGTCAAAGGGGGAGATTACTATAATTTATGTTGTTTGAGGTGTTGAATTTCATGTTTTGTCATTGATGTCAACATATGTTTCAGTTGGATGCATTAGAAGTTTCAGAAAGACTGGTTATCACAGGTACAAGAAAGATTGACAATTGTGTATAGACAGTGTACGCTATTTTCAGTATATGCAAGAATGGAGTTGTGTAGAGGGAAGTATGTGCACCTTATATCTAAGGTCACTAGATTTGATATTATTTTTTGCATGAGTTATAGCTATTTTGGTAAAGACTAGTTATAGTGTAGTGACAGAGGATTATGACATAGATAGTCTCTGAATTTTTGAAATAACTTGGATGCGAGCATGAGTTATGATATGTGAGCTTAAGGCATGATAGAAGATGCATGTGAGAACATTGCTTGTGATTCTTGGGTTTCTAGATTATTGATGATGTCAGTTGTGATATGTAGACTAGCGAAGACCTATTTGGGCCTGACCACAGAGATGTAATGTGCTTAATGATTAGTGAGCGTGAATTATGGATCTTGTGCATAACTAATGATTTGTATTTTTTAATTACTTTTTTAAGGTACCCTGTGTATCTTAGCAAGGGTATATGTAATTATTTGTGCATTGGGGAAGTCTTAACAAGATGACCTAATTGCTTATTGTAACTTGTATAAAGGAAAGTAGCGTCTTGATGTGTAATAGTATGTATTGGATGTTGTGAGCATGTGGATGTGAGTTCTACTGGATGTAGAGTGGTGATTATGTTTGTAATGCACTTCATTGGAACTATATAGGAAAAGAAAGTTGTTATCATGCAGTTAATTGTTACAAGTATACTTTTATACTTCTCTTTGGACAATGATTCTAGAAGGTGGGTTTAACCTTTAGAAGGTGGATTTAACCTTCACTTTGGGTAGTGTGCTTAGGTAGTGAGCTCATCAATTCATTCAAATCCTAATAGGGTTGGGCAGAATCCTAATAGGTTTTTTCCTTTAATAGGTACTTGTATTGGATATAATAATAAGCTCCTAACAGGGCTAGATCTCCTAATAGGGATACAATATTTCTAGTGCATTATTTGTGGGTTCGATCCCCACTAGGTTTTTTACCTTAACAAGGTTTCCTTGACAAAAAATCATGGTGTTATGAGTTCTTTAATTTATGTGTATATTCTTATTATTTATGCTATTGCATGGTTAAGTTTCAAATGGTTGATATTAGTAAAAAGTGTTGCAACACTGATTCACCCCCCTCTCAATATTGCTTGATCCTAATAGAACATCAGTATCCTAAGAAGCAGATGGAGCAGGTAGAGGATATTTTGGATAGTAGAGTTGATTGAAGTACAAGAAGCCACCAGTATATGGAGTATCTTGTTAAATGGAAGGACATACCATTGAAATATTCTTCATGGATTCCTTAGGCTAAGGTTGACCATTTTGGTTATCCTTTAGCCCCAACAAAGTGAGGGGCTCACTTTTCAAATAACCCTGGGTGTCTGATGCAGGACCATCTTGGGATCTTGGCAATCTTGCATCAACCAAAAATATTTGTTTCCAATTTTCCTGTTTGATCGATTGTGGTGTTTCTTTCTACGATCGTTCTATGCTTATTATTGGAGGCTACGATCTTTTCTTCATATTTGTGGCTTCATCCTTTTCACCTTCTTAGGATCAGGCATTGTTTGGTTACTTCGTGTTTGAGATCTTTCATATTCTTGGCGAGTCTATCTTGTTCTTCATGTTTCTGGCCATTCTTATTATTTTCTGATCTCAGGGAGGTTTTCCGAATCAACAAAGCTTAACAGCTCATTTTTTGATGATGTTACCTTTGTGGCTAAATTACTTGAGGGATCGTATTTTGTATTCCACTCATTGGATGAAGATCCTTATGATTTTGGGTCATGACCTATTTGTGTAATACATTTTCTTTCATTGGGAAATGTAATATTCTTTGGGCTAACCTATTTTTTGTGAAGGCCTTATATACTCTTGTAATTGTTTTCTTAACACAGAGAGGAGAGAGACATAACAAAATAGTAGCTTAGCACTTGTAGGATTTTGATCAATAGATCAGAAGGAAGAAGGGGCCTACTGAATGTTCATGTAGTCACACCTAATAATAGATGGTATAAAAAGATAACTTATTGAAGGTTCTAATCAAGCATGTAAGCCTGGAATGTATCACAACTTGTTCTTACAACTGATCACTCAATAATAATAATAAGGTTGTTCTTTCATTCATTTCCTTTTGTTTTCTTTTTATTCTGTTGTGTGACTCTTGCTAGAAGGATTGGTTGGACTCAACGAGTTCCCACTCGGGAGATAAAATGATTATTAAATGAATTGATAATTTCTATATCTTTCGTAATGATATTATTAATCGACTAGGAAGCCTTAAATTCTCCTTTTAATTTAATAATGTTGTTTGACTCACCTTCGACCCACACATTTTTCTACTAAAGGATGCTTGTCAACCTTCAAATGTTGCCTTGGTTGTTTAAGGATATCTAAACAAGTCCAAGCTCTTGTAAAAAAAATGGATTTCTTAGAGAAAGAGGTGAACGAGGTTGCAAAATTTGGCACTAGTGTTATGTATAGTGTTGCCACAATGTTGTGTCTTCTCCAAAGGAACCCTCGAGAAAATGGTGAAGATGGAAATAAGGAGCTATTGGATTTCCTTCGAACGGACTGGTGTCATCTATTGGAGGGAGCTAGATGTTGCCAGAGGGTTTCTCCTTATGGTTTCCACATTTTGTCTTTCCCTCACACTGTTGTATGTCTTTCGGTCTGTAAGTCATCTTTCAGTTGTTGTTCTGGTGTAAATGTTAATCGGTTGTTAATGTCTAAGTTTGTTTGGACTGGTTAATCTAGTAGTTTCTTACTAGTTCACCCAATGATTTTGTAAGGGTCAACACCCTTGTTATGCTACTTTTTAATTCAAAAATATTATGATATAATAGACCTCGTAAAAATTCTCTTTTTCATATAATAAAAAATTAATATTATTTATTAATTTAGAAATATTAACTTCTAAAATTTACTCAAAATTCAACATTAACTTTTAAATATATGCTAGTTTTAAAATATATACAAAATTATATCTTATTATTACAATACAAACAATCAAAATCCATAAAAATACCATCTAATATTAATTAATCAACTCACTTGAAAAGAAAATTATTTTGGAAAGAAAATGCTATTAATAGGTCTAATAAAAGATCTAATTTTTTCATATTATTAAAAATTATAATTATTTATTAATTTAAAATATCAACTTCTAAACTTTATTCAAAATTCAACATTTATAGGTATAATTCAACACTGTCTTTAAAATATATGCAAAATCTCACATTAACATTTATATATACAAAATTATATATTATAATTAGAATACAAATAATTAAAATTCGTGACCACTATGCTCTCACAATAAAATGGAAATGTCTATACAGACATGTTTCCCCAAAAATATTAAGGGCATGAGTCCGAAATACTCGGCTGTATAGGCAGTGATCACTAAAATACCGTGTCAAGTAAATCAATCAATTCATTTGAAAAGACTGAAAGGTAAGTTGTGCATTGGGAAAGCAGGTGATTTTGCTTCTCTTGAATATGAAGTTTGATAACAAATTTATATAAAAACAACAAAGTGTAATTTTCTAAAAATATTTGATTGCTCCATGATGTTTGCCACTGACTGGCATATCATTCAATATTGATTGTCCGGATTAATCATGTTTTTTAATCTTTTTCAGAGTCCCACAGTTGAAAAGTGTGTCAATCCTCCACGTGAAAATACTGAATAAAATGAAGCAGATTATAAACAATTAAATCATGTGTAATCACTGGGAAAACAAAAACAGCACTGCATTTTCCATGCATATGATTGTTCTGTACCAAAAGAAAAACAGGACTGCCTTTTCCATGCATCCCTCTTTTCTATGAAATTCATTCTCCAGACTCTTTTTCCTCCATTGCAAGTATTCCATTCAATAATTTCAATTCCCAAATGGAGGATATCAGATTACAAGAATGGGGGCAATTTTTCAATGAGAAAGATTTGGATTGTTCTAAGGCCTTGTATATCAATTCAGCAGATTTCAATCATGATGAAGCTGTCAGAGACTTTGGTTTTGAAGGAAATTCATGGAATGATCTTGTCCAAGAGGACAGATTCCTGGTTCCCTTGTGTGTAACAGAGTTCCCTTCCATGGAAGGAGATATGATGGAAGTTTCTGAACTTCAGGAGAATCCTGAAGAAGAAATGGTTTTTGATGAGATTTTGGCAGACTGCAGTTCAAATTGGGTTCAAAGGTATTGCAATGAGATGGGAGCTGATTCAAAGGTAACAGATTGTTTTTCTTCAGTGGAAAAGGATTTAGGGGATATTACAAATGGTTTAATGGTGGAGAAAGGTGAGGATTCTGATGAGATGTTGGCAGATTGCAGTTCAAATAGGGTCCAGAGGCATTGCAATGAATTGGGAGCTGATTCAAAGCTAATAGCTCATTTTTCTTCAGGGGAAGAGGATTTAGGAGATATTACAAATGGATTAATGGTGGAGGAAGGTAAGGATTTTGATGAGATATTGGCAGATTGCAATTCAAAAAGAGTCCAGAGGCATTGCAATGAATTGAGAGCTGATTCAAAGCTAGCAATTCATTTTTCTTCAGGTGAAAAGGATTTAGGAGATATTACAGATGGATTAATGGTGAAGAAAGGTAAGGATTTTAATGAGATATTAGCAGATTGCACTTCAAATAGGGTCCAAAGCCATTGCAATGAATTGGGAGCTGATTCAAAGCTAACAGTTCATTGTTCTTCAGGGGAAGAGGGTTTAGGAGATATTACAGATGGATTAATGGGGGAGGAAGGTAAGGATTTTGATGAGATATTGGCAGATTGCAGTTCAAATAGGGTCCAAAGGCATTGCAGTGAAATGGGAGCTGATTTGAAGCTAACAGATCAGTTTTCTTCAGGGGAAGGGGGTTTAGGAGACATTACATATGGGTTAATGGTGGAGGAAGGTAAGGATTTTGAAAGCCTCAGTGGAGAGAGTGGGGATGAGATCAGTGTTTCTGATCATTATCCTGCTGAAGCTGAAGAATGTAGTGTAGGAAATAGAAGTGTGTCAAGTGAAACTAGGAATATATCATCATCATCCCAGTCTGCTGATTTTGATTGTTTAAATCTACGAAGTGCTGATTCAGAAGAGTACAGAGGACTAAGGCTTGTGCATCTTTTAACTGTTTGTGCAGAAGCAATTTCAGAGGGTGCCCATGATCTTGTTGAGATCATTCTTGCAAGATTGAAAGAATTGGTTTCTCCATCTGGGTCTACAATGGAGAGAGTGGCCTACTATCTCTCTCAATCCCTGCTTCACCGCCATGAAAGTTCTGGTCCTCTGGTGGAGAACTCCAATACTACTAAAGATCCCAATTTTATGGGGGCTTTTAATTTACTAAACCAAGTTTACCCATTTATCAGATTTGCCCATTTCACTGCCAACCAAAGCATTTTGGAAGCTGTGACTGCTCAGACTCAGAAACTGCACATAATTGATTTTGACATAATGGAGGGTATGCAGTGGCCGCCATTAATGGAAGCTCTGAAGAGGGAAAACTGCAATTTTGATCACCTCAAAATCACAGCCATCAAATGGAATGAAGATGGTACTAATCCATGCTGTTCTCAACACACAGGAAGAAGATTGTTTGATTACGCAAGCTCATTGGGGATTCCATTTTCATTCCAAGAAACCCAATTAGGAAATCTGAAAAGGAACTTAAGTTGCAGAGAGGATGAGACAGTGATAGTGAATTCTATGTGGGGATTGCCACACATGTTGGATCGCAGCAGGAAAAAACTATCAGAATTTCTTGATGCAGCATACCACCTAAATCCAGCCATTCTGACATTGGGCAGTGGACCTCATGGCATTCAATCTGACCAAAACCTCAACTTTTTAGAGCGTTTTGAGGGATGTATGAGAAACATTTGTGCTGTGTTTGATTCTTTGGAAGCAGGATTATCTGAGCAATATGGACTTGCTAGGGCAGTTGTGGAGCGTTTGTTTATGGGTCCATTGATGTGCAGGCCCATCCATTACTCCCAACATAAAGAAGATCTGTTCTTCACTGTCACTCATATGCCACTCAACTGTGGTTTTATCCAGGGCAATATAAGTGAGAAGAACAACATCTATGCAGAATGTATGGGAGAGGAGGGAAGATTCTACAGAGTGGAAAGATTAGGGCAAAACCACTTACTTCTCAGATGGCATTCCACTCCTCTTACTTCCATATCAGTCTGGAAAGCAACTGATTTGATGTAGTTAATGTGCAACATACGTACTCATAGACTCTTTGTATCATATGTGTACTTAACTTCAATCAATGATGGCTTGTCCAAAAGAAATTCTAAAGCTAATTTCCTAAGTAATTTAATAGGTGTTTATGGTTGTAATTTTTGGATAATCCCCATTTATACTTTTTGTATCAAACTTCTTTTCCAACAAATAATGCCCATTTGAGGGTGATCCAACTTCAACCAACTTCAGATTTCTGTTTTCTTCACTCTGGCTGAACTAAAAATAGAGAAACGGCATGAAAATGTATTTGACAGGATTTAAAATTATCTCAGTTTTATTTACTGTTCTTGTAAATATGGCTTTGTTGGGTTGAGCTATATTATATTTATGCCGAATCTAATTGGACACAGTTATCTTTCATATAAATTGTACGAAAAATATTATAGATTTTTTGGGAAAATTTCAACATTTATTTTCCAGTACGGAAAATCATTAAAATATCTTGAAAAAGAAAACCACTATATTTTATACATTAAAATTATATTTGTCTTTTAATGCATTAACTTTTAAGATAAACGGTCCATATTAGAAGACAGACTGCAGAGATCATTTTTTTTCGACACGATTTTTTTATTTTCCCGTATTATTTATTTCACCGATATTTTCGGGTTCATCATTTTTTTCCCTGCCTTTTGTCTGTCCATAGGTAGATTGAAGCGTCCTGTCCCTTGCACTTAATAAAATATATGATTGGGTAATTATATTTCTTGAGCTTTTAAATATTATTATTTTTTTCTAGATTTTGATAATTATAATATTATAATAAATATAATATGTAGATGACATATTATATATTTAAATTTTGTAAAATAAATTATTTATTTTAATTACTAGCTTATATATATTTATATATATAATACACCGAGAGTAATCCTTCATTTTCGTGTGGATTAGGGATGATTAAATAGGTGCCTCGAGAAGGATTACTCTCGGCATATTATATATATATATAAGTATGTATACGCTAGTAGCAGTCGCGGCGCAACATGGAAGACATTTTATGATTAATGGTTATAGTTAAAGTTAGGTTTAGGGTTAGGGTTAGGGTTAGGGTGATTTTTTACAGTTGGAATATACAGTTAGGGTTAGGGTTAGGGTTAGGGTTAGGGTGGTTTTTACAGTTAGGGTTAGGATTAGGGTGATTTTTATGGTTAGGGTTAGGGTTAGAGTTAGGGTTAGGGTTAGTGTTAGGGTTAGGATTAGGGTGAGGGTGATTTTTATAGTTAGGATGTATGGTTATGGGTTAGGATTAGGGTTAGGTTTAGAGTTAGGTTAGGGTTAGAGTTAGGGTTACTATTAGGGTTAGAGATAAGGTTACGATTAGGGTTAGGGTTAGGATTAGGGTGATTTTTACAGTTAGGGTTAGGGTTAGGGTTAGAGTTACAATTAGGATGATATTTTATGGTTAGGATGCATGACATGGGTTTGGGTTAGAGTTAGAGTAAGGATTAGGGTTAGAGTTAGAGTTAGAATTCTGGTTAGGTTAGGGTTAGGGTTAGAGTTACAGTTAGGTTGTATGGTTATGGGTTAGGGTTAGGGATAGAGTTAGAGTTAGGGTTAGAGTTAGATTTAGGATTATAGTTAGGGGGTAGGGTTAAGATAGGGTTACAATTAGGGTTAGGGTGATTTTTAGGATTAGGATTAGGGTTAGAGTTAGAGTTAGGGTTAGGCTTAGAGTTAGGGTTAGGGTATTTTTTATGTTGGAATATATAGTTAGGGTTAGGGATAGGGTGATTTTTATAGTTAGGGTTAGGGTTAGGGTGATTTTTAGGGTTAGGATTAGGGTTATAGTTATAGTTAGGGTGATTTTTATGGTTAGGATGTACGGTTATGGGTTTGGGTTAAGGTTAGAGTTAGGGTTAGGGTTAGAGTTAAGGTTAGGATGTATGGTTATGGGTTAGGGTTAGGGTTAGAATTAGGGTTATGATTAGAGTTAGGGTTAGTTTTAGGGTTAGAGATAGGATTATGATTAGGGTTAGGGTAATTTTTATAGTTAGCGTTAGGGTTAGGGTTAGAGTTATGGTTAGGGTGATTTTTACAGTTAGGATGTACGGTTATGGGTTTGGGTTAGGGTTAGAGTTAGGGTTAGGGTGAGGGTTAGATATAGGGTTATAGTTAGGGTTAGGGTTAGGGTGATTTTTATGTTTAGAGTTAGAAGTAGAGTTAGGGTGTGTTATGATATAAAGTTTAGGAATATGGTGTAGGGTGAGGGGTAGGATTCGTATCATCTTAATGTTGAGAGTAATAGTTAGGGTTAGGGTTATAATTAGGGTTATGGTAATTTTTTTAGTTAGGATGTACGATTATGGGTTAGGGTTAGAGTTAGACTTAGGGTTAGGGTAATATTTATCATTAGGATGTAGTGTTTAGGAATAAGGTGTAGGGTGAGAGGTAGGATTAGTATCATCTTACTAGTTAGAGTTAGGGTTAGGGTTAGGATGATTTTTATGGTTTGGGTTAGTGTTAGGCTTATAATTAGAGTTAGGGTTAGGATTAGGGTTAAAGATAGGGTTACGGTTAGGGTTATTTTTATGGTTAAGATTAGGGTTAGGGTTATGGCTATAATTATCTTTAGAGTTTAGGGTTATGGTAAGGGTAAGGGTTAGAGTTTGGGTTTAGGTTACGGTTACGGTTAGGGTTAGGGTGAGGGTGAGGGTTAGAGTTAGGGGTAGGATGAGATTAAGGTCATGGCTTGTGATAGGATGTTATGTTTACAGTTAGCTGGTGTATCATATTTAGTGTAATATTAAGGGTAAAAATAATGTTCTAGTAAATGCTTAGTACAATTAGGGTTTGGGAAGATGGTTTAGAGTTAGGTGTATTATTAGTATATTAGTTAGGTGGAGACTTAGGTTTAGGTTTTGAGTTAGTT
>MU223559.1:241568-259081 GCA_018584345.1 Thuja plicata | reverse complement strand
GCATATCATTGCCTCCAAATATGATGTCATCAACAAATATTTCAGCAATCAAAGTGTTAGCATCAATATCTTCCTTCAAATAAAGATTACTATTTTCACTAGTCCTTACAAATCCAATACTTATAAGGTAGGAATGAAGTCATTCATACTAGGCTCTAGGAGCTTGTTTCAATCCATACAAGGCTTTATGAAGTCTACATACCATGTTTCTCTTGTCTGGATCTACAAACCCTTCTGGTTGCTCAATGTATACCTCTTCTTCAAGTATTCCATTTAGGAATGTTGACTTGACATCCATCTGGTATACTTTGAATCCTTTGAATGCAGCATAAGCAAGTAGTATTCTTATACCTTCTAGCCTAGCAATGGGTGCAAAGGTCTCTCCATAGTCAATACCTTCCTCTTGTGCATACCCCTTGCATACTAGTCTTGCTTTGTTTCTTGTGACTTCTACATTCTCATTCAGCTTGTTCCTGAATATCCATTTAGTACCGATGACATTCTTGTCGTCTGGTCTTGGTACAAGTGACCATGTCTTATTTTTATCAATATTCTCAATCTCATCATTCATATCACTTATCCATTCTTCATTATCAAGTGCAGCATTGATAGATTTTGGTTCAAACTCATAAATTAAACAACTTGTGTTTAGAGACTTACTTCTTGTTCTTGTACCAGCTTTCTCATCTCCTATGATCTAGATCTCTGGATGGTTCCTTCTTACATATCTAGAAAGAACTAGTTCAGCTCTTTGTCTATCATCTTGATCACCATTTTGCCCTTCATTCTATTCTTCATCACTCTGTACATTATTTTGATTATTATCTTGACCGTCGGTATTTGCAGCTTGACCATCAGTTACAACATTCTATTGCTCTGGAATTAAGCATTGTTGCTTGGGCAGAGTGTTAGGTTCTTCACAGTATACAAACTTGTTGTAGTCCTCTGGTTCTTTTGTGCTTTCCAGCTCATTCTTTTCTTCAAATTCATCTATCTTCACATTTGCACTTTCAACAATTTTGTTAGAAGCCTTAATAAGACATTTATAAGCCTTGCTTTTGGTGGAATACCCTAGAAAGATACCTTCATCATTCTTAGCGTCAAGATTTCCATTTCTATCATCCTTTAAGATATAACATTGACTACCAAAGATTTTGAAGTAACTTACATTGGGTGTTTTACCATACCATAGCTCATAGGGTGTCTTCTTTGTGTCATTCAATTCTACTCTATTTAATGTGTAGACAACAGTACTGACAGCTTCCCTCCAGAAGATTTGGGTGATGCCTTTCTCTATCATTAGTGTTCTAGCACAATCAACTATGGATCTGTTCCTTCTCTCAGCAATCCAATTTTGTTGTGGTGTTCTTGGTGTAGAAACCTATCTTTTTATACCATGTTCATTGCAGAAATTAGTGAATTCATCTGATATAAACTCTCCTCCTCTATTTGATCTCAAGCATTTCAAATCCTTACCACTTTGTTTCTCTACCATAGCCTTATACCATTTAAACATCTTGAATGCTTCAAATTTATCTTTTAGAAACATAACTGTCATCATTCTAGAGTAATCATCAATAAAGAGAATAAAATATCTATCTCCATGATAACTCTCTGTCCTCATTAGTCCACATAGATCAGTATGGACTAATTATAGAATATCATAAGATGTATGGGTTTTACTTTTAAAACTAGACTTTTTCATCTTACCTTTTTGACAATTCTTGCACATGATGTTGTCGGGCTTTGACATTGTTGGTAAGCCTCTTACATTTCTCCTTCTGCTTATTTTCATCATGTTGTCAAATTTCACATGACACAATCTTTTGTGCCACAACCATATGTCTTTGTTTCTAGTCATTAAGCAAGTGGTGTTAGTATCATTCAGATAGAATAAGTTACCTTTTGTCTGTTCACCGGTACCAATCAATCTTCTTGATTCATTGAATATCTTTGCCATCTTATTCTCAAATGCTACTCTGTGACTTGAATTATTCAGCTGAGAAACACTTAATAGATTATAATTCAATCATTTTGCCCAATAAGTATTTTCACATTTAATCAGGTTATTCAACATTATAGTTCCTTTATCTTCAATTGGACAAGGTGTATCATTACCCATTCTTACTGTACCACCATTATAATACTCAAAAGTGTTAAACTTTTCTTTGTTACCGGTCATGTGGTGAGTGCAGCCACTATCTATAATCCTAATGTCATTCTTGCTAACCTTAGATAAGAGTGCAGTTTCTCCATACATTTCATCTTTATCTAAATCATCTTTCACAACCACAAACACCATCTCGATGTCTTCATCAGGTTCAGTGTCAGTATCTTCATCTTTGCAAGAAGCTAGGTAGCTAGCTTTCTTGCCTTTGTCCTTGTAGTCTCGGGTATCTCTTCTTTCTGATTGTCGGTAATTTTTGTAATCTTTGTTATCACCTCTGTCAAATTTCTTCTCAAAAGATCTGTCATTAACTCTGTCATATTTTCTTCTGCTAGGACATCTTGCAGCAAAGTGTCCAATCTCTTTACAATTAAAGCATACAAGTGGTAACTTGCCTTTGTATTTACCTTTGCGTCTCTGCATTCTTTTAGCCATAAGTGCTTCTATTTCATCTAGATCTTCTTCTTCAAGTTCACTTTCACTATCTCTTCTAGATGTGTGTCTATGACTTGATTTGCTTATTCTCATAGAAGATTTAAATGCAGACTCTAAGTTTGGTAAGACACTATTACCAAAGTTATTCATCTCAAATGAAATCAGTATACCAATGAAACTATCAAGAGTAACTGTATTGTTTGCTACTACTCTCATTTCTTGAATGGAAGAAACTCTAATAGCATATACAGGCAGTAAGGTTCTTAATATTTTACTTACCACTATCTCCTCTTCAAGTGTACCTCCAACTCCTTGTATAACATTGACTAGTTCTTTGATTCTTGTGTTGTACTGTGTGATGTTTTCTCCTTCTTTCATTCTGAGATTATCAAACTTTCCTCTAAGGCTTTCTTCCTTGGCTCTCAGAACATTTGTATCACCTCCATGTACAAGCTTCAATTTATCCCACATCTTCTTTGCAATTTTGCAATCTTTGACATCTTCAAATTTAGCATCAGAGAGTGAGGAAGAAAGCTCTACGATCATGCAGTTGTGCTCATGCTTCTCTCTTAATTGATCTACTGTTAATGTTCTTGTGGGAAACACATATTCAGTATCTAGGAATTGAGTAACATCATTACTAATACCTGATAATTGGAGTCTTATCTTGCTTTGCCATGAAGTAAAGTTATCATTTTTTAACTTGGGCACATCTCATCTGTTCATCTTGTGATCTTGACTTAGGTCTTGAAACCTTCCTTCTAAGAACACAAGCTATGATACCAATTGTTAGTAATAACTGAGAGGGCGGGGGGGGAGGGGGGGGGGGGGAATCAGTGGCCTCAAAAATTTATCCTTCAAACTTNTAGTAATAACTGAGAGGGCGGGGGGGGAGGGGGGGGGGGTGAATCAGTGGCCTCAAAAATTTATCCTTCAAACTTAACCACCAATCAATAAATCTCATACTATTATGTCCCTACAAGATGCATACCAAGAAATACTAATAATGATTAACTGTCTATCGGTTTTCTCTGTCAATCCTTATTCTTTCTTGATTACTGATAAGCAATATAACTATTTACCGAAACTCAGTAAATAAGTAGAGTATACAGATCAATCCAGAGTTAGCTATGTAAGATGCAAAACAATAAAGAAATGAATCATACACACATACCACATGAATTTTAACGTGGAAACCATGTTAAGGGAAAAACCACTGGGACCGGTACCCCAAATTTTCAATCTTCTGAAGAGAGCCCTATTAGGAGCCAACCCTGTTAAAGGTTACAAACACACTGTTAAGTGCGACCTTGTTAGAGGATTTTATACATAGAGGTTGTCACTTAGTATCGGGCATTTATTGCTACCATCCTTGAATCAACCTCCTTCTTAGACTGTCAATAGGTATCGGGCAAGTCCAATGCTACTTTCATGAATCAACCTTTTTGGCACTCCTTGAGATGTACCTCAATATATAGAAGACTGTTAAGTCCTGATCGGTTAAGAGACTTGATGCTTCAATGGTTAAGCTGAAACACTATGACCTGTTCATATTGCAACTTGAATTGCATATTTTTAGATCTATTTAAGTACATTACCTCTCTGACCAATGTATCAATTCAATCCTTGTGCTCCACACTTTCTGCTCTGTGATGATGTGCTCACTGTTCGTCAGTGTCTGCATAATTCCTTAGCTCTTCCTTCAACTTGTTTGATCAACACTGCATGAAGTTGTTCTTCACCAGTTTCTCTTCAGCATCCTCTTTCTATTCACTCCCCTTAATCCCATTCGTAAATGAATTAAGCTTGTCTCTTATATAGACATAATATTCATTGTTTATTGGTTCTTGATTCTTGGCGTGATAAACAATCCATCCAATTAGATTTAAAGTATAACTCCTGATTTGTCTCGTAGATATCTTCTTGCCAACTGTACAAATTAGCTTAAAATCAATCACTTATCTTTGGTCAAATAAAACAAAGTAGACAACCAGTTAAGTCTATATTTAGCTTTGCCAGCTAGATATTTGTCATTTTCTGAACTCTCTGTTCTGTCGGTCACCACTACAATTAGTTGTCAGTAACAACTGATTGATTCGTTGGTGAGACTCCAGTTAGCTTCGTGATCTCCGTCCGTCGGGCATCATTGGAACTTTACTCGTCGGGTAACTCTGTATCTTTGGTCGTCGGGCATTTTGAGTCTTTAGCTCGTTGGGCAACCTTCTGACTTTTCTCATCGGACATTCTGTGGTTTTGCTTCGTCGGACAATACTATACTTCTGATCGTTGGGTATCACTGTGACTGTTCTTCTTTGCTCTGTCCGACGGTGTGCACTTCGTCGGTGTTGTTTGTCACCTAGTGAATACTTGACTTTTATGCATTGCTGAAAGCATAACTTTGGTTCCTTTGGTTCTCTGAAGTCTTTGGCATTATGTACATGACCGTACAGATGATATCAAGTTGACATCAATGACAATACAGTCCATTAATTGATTTAATGACCTGCATTATCTTTCAACTTAACATTATCAAACATTCAATCAATTACATGTCATCAAATGTATGCATAGTGTGCAATAGATCAGGTAGTATCTAATAAGTGAGAGTTCTTGGCAAGTTTATGTATAACCTTGGTACAGAATACTACACTTGTGTGAAGAGAACATTTAGATATTTTTGAGGAAGTCATAATTATTTTTTATCATTAATATATTTTGTATCTGTATATGCCTATGATCTATGTGTAAAGCATCCAACCTGTGTGTATATTTCAATATAAAATTAAATATGCATCAAAATCTGAGGAAAAACAATTTGATCATATAATCACACTTATTTATTTTATTTTTTTGTATCTGTACACTTTTTTACACTACAAAAATTTAGAGATCTTAATTTTTTTGGTCAAATTCATCATGAAAAAACACAGCAAATTATATATCAAAATTTATTTCTTGACCTCCTAAAATTTGACTATGACACCCATTTTCAATATGAGTCTCCTATGAAAGGTTGACTCTCAAGACCACCATACTAAAGCACACACTTTTTTTAATGAAATAATGTAGATTTAATAGAATAATACAAAGGACGATAGTAAAGGAAATGCCACCAATAACAAAAATAGATGACCATCAACATAGCCTCATGAAAACTGAACAATAGTGAATGCACATAGAACACAACATCATGAACAAAGTCGATTAATAACCATTCAAATACATAATAGCAGTTGATAAATGGACCTATAGCATAAACATGATCTTGATAAATGAGAAGTTTCTAATAAAAAAATTTAAAGTAACTTGGCAACTCAATAGAACAGAAGAAATTTTCTTTTCATAGCCTGAGAATTTGAAGTTTGCATTTGTCCAATAAAATTCTAGTCCTAGACTACTCTTTCTATGTGCCCTACTTTTGAAAACACAATAAGACAACTTGAAAGAAGATGTTACAATAAAACTAAGCATGTTCATCTCTCGATGAACCAACTAATTATTAAATACAACAAAACACTTACATTTCCAAAAATTAAATAGCACAAAGTGTCTTATATTGTTAGCTACCACATTATTTTATAAAACACACTTACAAGATCAAACTTCTAAAAAATCACTTACCAGAGAAGAAGATACAAATTTGGTTATTCTTTGAAGAGTGTCGGAGGGTCCTTTGTCGAAAAAGACTGAACCAAAAGTTTTCATTACTAGATGCAATCCGATCTTGACACAACTTCTACATCCTCTTTTCTTTTCCCTTTTCTGATCTTAGAATCATATTATTTATGAATTCAACGCAATTGCCAAATATTTTCTCCTTAGGATAAACCAATTATAACCTTGATGTGTTTATGTCTTTGATGTATTATAAATATATAGTCCAAATCAAATTAACCAAAATGAATACACACAAATAGAATAAACTACATAGAATTAAATGTAAACGATAATTAAACTCCCAATTCCGTACATGCAAACCTCATATTGAGCATAATGTGAAAAAATTTGTTGTTTTGGTGGCCTCTCTCTAAAGTGACTCTTTTAATATTAAATATGTGACAATAAAATGTTTGGTGGCCCCTCTTCAAAGTTATCCATAGTTTGGACCCTCATACATGCACGTGTATATCCACTTTTATGGTGGCCTTCCCATTTGGAATATCTTTAGTGGAGGAACTTTTTCAGCAAATAAATTAATAAAGTAATGGCGTGACTCGTCTCATCTTTTACAGACAATATGTCTGCACTAAAACATGTCGTTTGTCAGTCCTTCCTTCCATTGAATAATATTTTTGGTGGGGAATTGGGATGACCTACATGCCCAATTTAAACATTACATTTAGCTTCTTTTTTGGCTAAGTGCCCAGTCACCTCAATGCTATCATTCGTAGCACATTCCTCATCTAAGTTTTTGCACTCCTCCAAAGAAAAAGGAGCTAATACATTGTTTTTTTTCCATTAAATGTGCTTAAATATACAATTTAAGATTAGTTTAGGCAAAAACTTTCCTTTTTTCATAAGATATATATAAATAATTATGGGGTTACTTTTGTGGGCTTAAAATAATTTAGGATGTTGAAACAATCATATTAGGGTGGCAAACACATACATGAAGATATTTATATATATATAAGTGCCATTAATGTGCATAAATAGTGATTAGATTAGGATAGGTATATATGGTTAGAACAAGAGATGTGTTACGATTAGAGTACCTGCTTTATGCCAAAATAGGAGTCCTGCAAATGCTGGATCAGAGGCAAAGATTTGATAGGAAGTATTAGCATAAAACTAATGATAATATTATGGTCCATTGTATCTAGCTCTGTTTTCCTAGTAGGAATTGTTAGAAGAACATACAATCTGAAGTTTGTACCGATGGGAGGTTGTTGAGATGAAGATTCTCTTGCTGAAGTCACTCCTTTATTACAGGAGTTACGAAATGTGGCTGCCTTATTCTAAAGGATTTTATGTAAAACAAATAATATGGGGAAAGGGATATTAGACGAAGAAAAATTAGGTATGGAAAATTGAGTTCACTACAATTTTACATGGCACAATATCCATAAAAGAAACTATCAGGATATTAGAAAAACTATTTAAACATATGTTATAGTTAAGAATGAATGACAACCTTAAATCTATATCCTTGCAAATGGTGTCAATATTATACTTCCACTACCAAATTGGAAAACAAAAATGTTATTTACCTTTTGAAAAATATGAGCCATTGAACTAAAGAGAGAGAAAAATGGAGATCTAGAGAAAGGAGAGATAAAGGGGAAGAAAGGAGAGACTAAGAGAGTGTAGGAGAGAGATAGCGAGGTGAATTGAGAGAGAAAAGAGGAGATAATGAGAGGGGGGATAGGTACAAAGATAGAGAAGTGGACAAAGATAGAATGAGACAAAGAAAGAGAGACAAGTATAGGAGAGAAAACATACACTTACACACGTGAGAGAGAGAGAGAGAGAGAGAGAGAGAGAGAGAGAGAGAGCAATGTGATAGAGGGGAAATAGTGTAAAAGTAGGTGATGAGTAGCTTCTATAACAGATGTAGGAACAAATATAATCTTTGATGTTACTATCAATAATCATAAGAGAGTACTTAAATTCTTCTTGTATGGAAAGTGGTAATGATTCATCTCATTTGGCAAGTGATAGGTGATAGGACACATGAAGTGCAAGATTTGTAACATACAAAAGATGAATCCCTCTAGGTTCATGCAATTGACCACTACACTCAAAACAAAAGCATTCATAGCAAGTTTTGCATCTCTACAATTAGTTGAATCCATAGAATACAAGGAATTATAAGAAAAAGAATATAGTACATAATTGTATAAGAGAAACAATTTAGTACATGAAATGTAAATATAATATAAGAATTTTAAGCATGTATATCATATTCAGTAATACCCATAAATGATTATGCCAAGCAAATAAAAAATGTGCAAAATGATAAGTATGTTAAATTTAGGCAAGTAAAAGTAGTGAGATGTCCCTCAATATCTAAGAATATCTAAGAACACCATATAAGTGCTCAAGACACTAGAGAAACATATGCATGAATGGTGTAGCATGAGAACAGTATGGATAAAGAAATATATATTCATCAATAATGCAAGGAAGGCTCATAGTTAATAGTCAATAATCTAGATCAAGAGAAAGCAAAGGTAGCCCAAAGATAATTAAGACTCGCAATATATACACTGTCAATTATGGTCAAAGAGGCAATTTATGTACCCCATGTACGATATAATGTTCGAGATCTTCAGCTTATATAAGACAATTACTTTATTATCCATCTTGCAAATCTAGTTGAAATATCTAGATGTTCATACCTCAAATCCCGCACCTTTTTCTTAAATATTTGCACTCAATGCATTTTCTTGAAGAACTATAAAGCTCTTTCAATATTTGCCTTCCATTTCATGCAGATTTATGACGACATTCTTTCTATTTTACATTTGGAAAGAGTATAACATACATAGAGATTGTGGATGAACCCCTACTTTTGTTTCTTCGGTATATCAATAAAAAACTTGTTATCTTGTGGAGAACTACCGATGAGTTTTATTTTTCAACCACTCACTAATAGAAATGATGTATACAATTTTTAATTCGGTACTTTGGGATTTATTTTTCAATTGTTCATGCTCGCAATAAGATTAATGAAACCTATAACTTGTACTTTGAAATATGGTGGGTGAGCTCTTTTCTAAATTAAGTAAAAAATTGAAAGAAGAATATGATTGTGATATTGCTGTAGTCAAGCGAATTTAAGTTTGAATATCTCTGAGATGAGTTACATCCCAATAAGGCTCAACCCATCACTTCTTTGAGCATCACCTAAATGGAATGAGTGCTAAGTGCTCTATTCATTTTCATTAGAGATAGGTTCTTGTGAACCACTATTCATGAATCCTTATATCAATATCTCAATTTGACTTGTTGTGGATGCATGACCACCAATACTTAAAACTCTTGGGAAATGCACGAATCATCACTAGGCCAAATATTGGATATAATGTAAAAGTTTGAAATTTGGTTATTTTAAAATAGGAGTAGTAGGTCCCTTATTTAATCTTTAGAGCATGGTTAGGTCATGTAAACATAGAATGTGATAGGCCAAACATAAATCCTAATTCCTTATAATGTGGTAATGTAGCTTCTTAGGACATGATGAAGTCATGTGTATTTAGTAGTGTAAATGGTAAGCATGAAATACTATGCCAAATGATTTGCCCTCACATGTGTGTGATGTCGCAATGGTTCATGAAGGTACATGTAATGGGGGAAATGTTAATGCCTTGATATAAGCTATCAAAATACTAAATAGATTGTAAAATGGTATGAAGGAAAAAATTATTCCTCCAATTAGGACAATATATAATTGAAATCATAATATATAAGGGGTAATACATGGTTCTCTTTTATTTTAAACATATATGACAATGAGAATCACAATGTGTAACAAAGAAGGCATGATACTCCCAACTATGAAGATCGAGTTGCATAAAATGGATAGCATGTAAGGGAGACTAAATTACGTTTCCCAAATGCAAAGATATCACAATAAAGGTACATGGTATAAGGGGGAAGCATAATGTAATTTCCTTCTTGTTTGAAACATCGAGATATCTTGAGCTTGACATTTATTTTGACTATGCATCAAGGGATTTGTAGCTCATGTTTGTGATTGTTGCTTTGAGTGTTGAGCATGTTTGGATCGATTACATGTTTGAGATAAGGTTACTCAATAGGTTAATCATCAGTGACTTGTGTACCTTGAGATTCATATGTGACACATAAATGCTTGGTTTATCATTATGCTTTAGTTCAATGTCATGAATATTATTTGTATGTTATGATTAAATGTTATCACGATTTTATATCATTTAGATGCATTGATTTATATATTACATGATATTGTACCTCATTGGGTGATTTTGCTATGCTTCGGCTATTATATATTAAGCATGTACATTTGACATGTGTGTTGAGTTGTTACATGTACAAGGTTATTTCTCCACCTAGCTACACAGAATTGAGTTATTTCCAATGATGGTTATTTTAGAGATGTCACACTAATACTGTGTTTCTATTATTTTTCTATCGTACTTGAATCAAATATGGCACATGTGTCATGTTTGACCATTTAAGAACCCAAATCCAAATTGAAGGCAATTTTAAATCCATTGATATTGTGAATTTCTAGTAAATGTTTAATGTAGTTTAATGCTTGGATTTCTCATTTTTGTAAATGAATTTTTAAGTAATGAAATTATTTTTATATCTTATAGTAAAAAAAAATTTGTAATATGGAAAAAAGAGGAAATATAAAAACAAATTTAGAAAAAAATCATTATTCTTAAAAAAAAATAGAATGGGAAATATGTTTTGTTAAATAATTTAATTCATTGGTGAAATTGAATGAGATGAATAAATGTGAACACTTTATTTTGCTCATATGAAATTGGAGAATTATAAATGAAAGAAATTAATAAAATTCAAAATAAAGAAAATGAAGAGAAAAAGGGAAAGAAAAAGAGCATAAGATAAAAAGACTTATTCATTCTTTGTTTTTTTGTTTTTTAAAATTATTTCCCTCTCAATGTTTTTTTTTGTGATAAGAGAAAAAGACTTCATCTATTTTTTTTCATTCTTTTTTCTTTTCTTTTTTTAAATTATGTCACTCTCAATGTTTATTTCTTTTAAATATCTCTTACTCAAACACTTTTTTCATTGGTTTTGGATTTTATTGGCATGAGAATGGAATTACTAAGGGAGGATTGTTGGATTGCCTACATTTCAACTCGAAACACTCATCAAATTTGTGGAAGAATGAAGGAAAATTGGTAATTTTCATGAGTGTTTACTTAGCTATTTCTTCTCATTTTTTAATATTTTGAATTTCTTCTTTCAATGTTTGATATATTTTACCCTCTATTGATTGACAAGTAAAGGTTGTCTTTGCATATTTAATTATTTGCAACATAAGATCATTTTTAAATGTGAAAATGAGTTTTAATATTATTATTCCACTTTACTAGTTAATGAATTCAATGTATCTTACGTGTATTCAATATGTAGGCAATTCCAAAATTTGAATAATAGAAACAATTGGGAATTAAAAAATTGATTTAAATAATCATTATTTTTATTTTATTTCAAAAGGATTTAAAATAGAGTTATATTATGAAAATGGAGTCATTTTTCATACTTAATTTTTATGTGCATTTTCTTGTTCCAAGAACCCTCCTACATTGTGATTTTGAATTGTTATTTAGAAGAGGAATTAGTTGGAGAGATTTTATGGGTAGGATCTCATTGGAATTGTCTTGAAAGTTCTTTTTTTTGGTTCAAAAAATTGTATCTCTCTTTTGGTGCGTTTATGGATATTGTACACTCTCTTATATGGATTTTGGGTTTACGATCATATCTACATTGTTTGTGGCATGTATGTAAGCCTACCTATCCCTAGTTGTATTCTTGTTTCAATGTTTGGCTTGTATGACTATCTCTACGAGTATAATAGGGTGTACCTATGTGTCCTACATGGTAAGGTGACATTGTAAACCACCATTGGGGACAAATGGAATTGGTTTCAAAGATCGACGATTAGAGCACACTATCTCTCTCCTTCACTTGTACTTTCTTCTTCTGTCATTTCTTACAAAATGTATACAATGTATATCAATTCAAGGCAATATAATAATATAATTTTATATTAGACACCCCTTATGTCTAGATTGATGTAAACATATGATATTGAAAATGGATTAGAATAGATTACATGTATCGGTGGTGGTATTAGACACGATTACATTAAGCTTTATTTCATTATGAGTAAATGTTGTATTTGGAAATATGCATAGAAAACTTTGTTCATTGCTTAAAATTAAACTGGTAGTTTTTGGGGGTTTATTGAGGGTGTTATACTCCCACCTCATTTAAATTTCTTTTGAATTCTAGTGAATGTAGATGAATTTGAGTGGATTCAAGTCAATCTAGGCGTATTTGGGGTACTCTGGCCGTGACTTGTAAAGTTTAATTAAATGTCCAATTGGTGTATTTTTGTGGTTCTTGTTTTGTTTAAGCTTAGGGCAAGAGTTTAAGGTATTTTAGAGGCAATTTTTTCCCTCTCAGTCATCTCCTTGCATGTGTTCTAGGTGTGGCTGACTAGTTTGTCCACTATGTCCCTGACTCGTTCTTGGAATTTTTGAGTTCCTTGAGTGTCACCATAGTGTTTATTAAACTTTAGTACATTCATGATGTCAATTTGAGTGTATCATGCCTTTAATTTCCTTAGCGTTTAGGATAGATGTGTGTCTAGATAAATATAACACTGAGAATTAAAAACCATAAATAATAGCACCCATAAATGACACTAGCATGCCCAATGGACATCAACACACAAATATTACTATCGTATTACATGAATATTTCAGGTTCTGGCATGCCATTATCCTATCTATTTTCCCAAGACCTATGTTGGTGCTTGTGACTTGCAGTTGAGTGTGACAATGTTTATGAGTCCTCAGAGAATCATTTTGACCTCATCAAAGATTCATGTTAGATCTCAGAGTGTCTAGGGAACCTATAAGGAATATTAAGTAGGTTTAAGGTGAGTTTTAGTGGTATCTATGGTGTTTGTGGGTGGATTGATGCTTGTTGGAGCCCATCCATGACACTTATGACCTACTGATAGGTCTCTTTTACTAAGTAGACTCTTTTAACTTCTTGGAGGGTCTTGTGTGATTCTAATAACCTTGCAATGATTATCTTTTGGAGGTCCTTTCCCTTTTTTGGTAGGTGTTTCATGGTTTATTTAGTTTTCTTGTGTAGTATTGCATATTGCAAAGTTTTCATAATCTTGAGGCTTGAGCTTTGAACCTTCTTTTTTTGTATATGCTTAGGTCAAATATTTCAAGAAAATTTATTCCAGGCTTTATTATGTTTGTTTAGCTCTTATCCTTGGGAGTTCCTTGGCAGGTGATTACATGTGGTATTGAGGCCCATGTTCATATTCTTGGAATTATACTATATATTTTCTTTCTATGTTTAGTGTGAGTGGTGTGTGGTTGTTTTTTCATGGTGTATAGACTTAGATTTGATTATCCTAACCATGTAGTGCTTGTGTTATAAATGATGCCTCCAAAGAAAATGGTAGAGGTATAGATAGTGGTGATTGACACAACCCTAATGAGAGGAGTAATAATGAGGAGCATCAGGATAAATATTAGTAGGATAAATATGCAAAGGATTAGAGAGGAGGAGGTCATGACAATAGATTTGGGGGTCCTCAAGTGTTATATCTCTTTCAGGATATCATGGCACATTTAGATACTTGACAAGAGGTGTCTTAGAATCAAGAGTCTCACCCATAAAATCATGGTAATCAAGATGGTAGAGGATACTATGAGTGGTTCTATAGTTGACCATGGGGGAGATCTAGACTCCCCTCATAGGAGAGAACATCTAGTGCTGGATGAAGATAGAATTATCATAGGAAATATGAGAGACCTTCTTAGGTACCACTCACCCATTTTCAATGGTTCTTGTAGAGGTACATAGGTAGAGACTTTGTTGATATATTGAGATAAATATTTTTCTACGAATCCTTATAGCATTGAGACTAGAGCTCATTATTCTTTCATGCATCTTAGGGGTTTTCTTCTACATGGCACTGTCATATGGAGAAGCAAAAGCTCCATCTTGCCACTACTCTGAAATCATGGGAGCTCTTCTTAGATATATTTCAATCATGTTTCCTTCAAATTATTATCGTCAGAGGAGATACTAATGAACTCCATGAGTTGCATCAAATAAATATGATTATATATTAGTATGATCATCACTTATTTGATCTTAATCAATATTTAGTATCATAAACAAAGAGCCTAGATATTATTTCAACATTTTATTCAGGGATTTAAAGTTTGTATCAATGGTGTTCTTCAAGTATTTGAGCCTAATAATTTAGAATTCATTGTAGAGAAGGAAAGATTTATTGAATAGAACTTGGGTAAGGGGCATGGATGTCATACGTAAGTTCAAATTAGTAGTGTACATCCATCAAGAGTTGGTTCTTGTGGCACTTCATCTCATCCCATAGGATCTTTTAGGGCACATTTCACACCTCCTAGGCTAGGTCAACAAAAAATTCAAAGATATACCTATTATTAGAACCCTCATAGTGGGCAATATTTAGGTACTCAGACCATTAGAGAGCATAATTAGCATTGTGCTAAATGCACCCAACATAGTCAAGCTTGTAAAGAGTGGTTAGCAAAGTTATAGTGGAGGTAGTTTATGTAAATCTAGTGCACCTTCCCTAAGACATGGAATTTTAAGAGGGGGAGGTTTTTCTTGTTTTCAACATGGTCACATAGTTATTCATTGTCCTCATAAATCAATTTAAAAAGGTATTTAGATAATGTTAGTAATAATTGAGAGGGGGGTGAATCAGTGGCCTCAAAAATTAATCCTTAAATCAACCCTTAAAACTTATAACCACTAATTATGTCTCAAGTTATCTTATGTCCTACAAGATGTATGCCTTGAAATACTTTAATCAATTTTCTACTTGTCGGATTGCTTTGTTAATCTCTCTTCTGTATGATTACCGATAAATAGTCAACTATTTACTGAAACATAGTAAATATGCAGAGTATACCGATCAAACCAAAAATGCATATGTGAAATGTAAAACAATAAAGTAATAAACCATAAACACATAACACATGGATTTTAACGCGGAAACCCTGTTAAGGGAAAAACCACTAGGACCGGTACCCCAAATTTACACTCTTCTGAAGTGATCTCTATTAGGAGCCAACCCTGTTAAAGGTTACAAACACACTGTTAGGTGTGACCTTGTTAGAGGATTTAGAAATAGTTTGTCAACTAGTATCTGGCATCTAATGCTACCATCCTTGATCAAACACTCACTTGGTCTGTCAATAGGTATTAGGCATATCCAATGCTAATTTTGTGATCAAACCTTTTGATACTCCTTAGAATGTATCTCAATTGTAAAAGACTTTTAAGTCCTACTCAGTTAAGAGGCTTTATGCTTCAATGGTTAAAATAAAACACTAATGATCTATTCATACATACAACTCAATTACAGATTTTCAGATCTATTGTAAGTCCATTAACTCTCTGATCAATATAATCACTTATACCTTTGCTCAACACTATTCTTCTCTGTGATGCTTGTCTCACTCTTCGTCGGTGTCTGCAGAATCTAGCTCTTTCCTCAGCTTGTTGATCAGGACTGAATGAAGACTTTCTTCTTCTTCAGATTTTCTTTAGCATCTTTCCTCTTCTCTTTTTCTCCTCACCTAATCCCCCATTCATAATGAATTAGGTTTGTCTCTATATAGACATGATTTCACATTTTCTTGGCTTTCTTGATTCTTGGCGTGCTCCACAATTCTCGCCAATAGATTTAAAGAAAACTCTAGTTTTATCTCAAAGAGATATTCTTGCCAACTGGACAAATCATCTTTAAAATAATTACTTATCTCCAGCTTTATCTAGATGATTAAAACAATGATAAGTATCCGTTAATTCTATCTTTAGCTTCTTGACAGCTAAGCATTTTGTCATTTTCTGAACTCTTTGTTCTATCGGTCAACACTTCAGTTAGTCATCAGTGATAAATGATTGTCCCGTTGGTGTGACTTTAGTTGTCATCGGGATCTCAGTCCTTGTCTTCTCCATCGGGCAACAGTGAAATTATTTCCGTCGGGTTACTCTGTGCTTTGCTCGTTGGTCAACACTGTAACTCTGCTCATCGGTAATGTTGTGCATTAGCTCGTCAGGTAACACTATGACTATGCTCTTTCACTCTGACCGTCAGTGTGCACTCCGTCAGTGTATGCAGTCACTTAGTGAATACTTGACTTGTATGCATTACTGATAGTATAGCCTTGATTCATCAGTTCTTTGAAGTCTTTGGCAGTATTTTAATGACCATACATATTATATCAAGTTGACATCAATGACAATACAATACATTAACTGATTTAATGCCTTGCATGATCATCAACTTAATATCTTCAAACATTGAATCAATTACATGTCATCAATCTCTCCCTTTGGCATTGATGGCAACATACTACATTATCATACTATACTATTACTAATACAATATGAAATATATAGTTTCATCAAGATTTTCTAATGTAACTAATACAAATGTCTAGCTTTCGGTAAGCTCAAATAGATTTGATTTGATTCTTGCAGCTTTGTTTTTGTCTCTTTCTTCAATCCCTTCACTGGATAGATGTAGAATCTTTCCTTCTCTGATGTGATGTGTTCTCCTTCTGTGTCAAACTCTTTCCTTTTGACTGTTCTCCTTTCTTGTGATGTCTTTTGTTAGTAATTCTCTTCCTTTGTGTGTACTCTCCCTTTCTAGTTACATTCTCTCCCTTTGGATAATTTGATGGATATGATCTCTTCCTGAGATGATAATGGATAAAATCTCCCCCTTTGATAGAAATGCCAAACAAACATTTTTGCAAACACAAATTTTGCAAAACAAGTATTTGACAGCAATGTCAAATGGATCCTTTCTATCCATAATATATTCCTTGAATTTCCCAATCTATTGGTAATAATTCTGGTGCTTGGAGTAGATGAATATCTTGTTGTGTATAGATGTATCATTGAAGTCCATCTCTCTACTTGCATCAACATGAATGCTATTCTGATAATATGCAGGCTGATGCAGCCTTCTAGTCAGCTTACTAACTAGTAGACAAGGGTCTGACGCCTAGTCTCTTTCTCAAGTACTCAAATGCATCCTTGGGAAGTGGCTTGGTGAAGATATCGGCCAATTGTTCCTTTGATTGCACATACTCAAGTATCACTTCCTTTTCCTGAACTTGTTCTCTCAAAT
>MU223559.1:208933-233260 GCA_018584345.1 Thuja plicata | reverse complement strand
TAGAGTGTCAGGTTCCTCATTGTAAGAAAACCTATTGTAGTCCTCTGGTTCTTTAGTGCTTTCCTTTTCATTCTTCTCTACAAATTCATCTATCTTTACATTTGCACTTTCAACAATTTTGTTAGAGATTTTTTTTAGACATTTATAAGACTTGCTCTTGGTAGAATACCCTAGAAAGATTCCTTCATCACTCTTGGAGTCAAGTTTTCTATTTCTATCATCTTTTAAGATATAACACTGACTGCCAAATTTTTTGAAGTAACTCACATTGGGTGTGTATCCATACCATAGCTCATAAAGTGTCTTTTTGGTGTCTTTCTTCAATTGTACTCTGTTCATTGTATAAGTAGCAGTACTGATAGCTTCTCTCTAGAAGATTTGGGTTATCCCTTTCTCTATCATTAGTGTCCTTGCATAATCAACTATGGATCTGTTTCTTCTTTCAACAATTCCATTTTGTTGTGGTGTTCTCAGTGCAGAGACCTGTCTTCTGATTCCATGCTCATTACAAAAGTTAGTGAATTCATCTGAAATAAATTCCCCTCCTATATCTGACCTTAAGAATTTTAACTCCTTACCACTTTGTTTCTCAACCATTTCCTTATACCATTTAAACATCTTTAATGCTTCTGATTTATCTTTTAGAAACATGAATGTCATCATTCTAGAGTAATCATCAACAAAGAGAATAAAATATTTATCTCCATAATAACTCTTTTTCCTCATAGGTCCACATAAATCAGTATGGAATAATTCTAGAATGGCATTAGATGTATGGGTTTTTCTTTTGAAAATAGACTTTGTCATCTTACCTTTTTTTACAATTCTTACACATGATGTTGTCGGGCTTGGCCATCGTCAGTAAGCCTTTGACATTTATCTTTTTGCTAATCTTTATCATGTTGTCAAAGTTCACATGACACAATATTTTGTGCCACAGCCATATTTCTTCATTCGTAGCAATCAAAAAAGTGGTGTCAATATCATTCAGATAGAATAAGTTACCTTTTGTCTGCTCACCGGTACCAATCAGATTTCCTGATTTATTGAAGATCTTTGCCTTGTTATTTTCAAATGCTACTCTGTGACCTGAATTATTCAATTGAGAAACACTCAATAGATTATAATTTAATCCATTTACCCAATAAGAATTTTCACATTTTATCTGGTTATTCAACATTATAGTTCCTCTACCTTCAACTGGACAAGGTGTGTCATTACCCATTCTTACTGAACCACCTTTATAATATTTGAAAGTCTCAAAAATTTTCTTATCACCGGTCATATGGTGAGTGCAGCCACTATCTATGATCTAGACATCATTTTTAATAGCTTTAGATATGAGTGTAGTTTCTACATACCTTTCTTCATCATCATCTGAATCATCTTTTATTGCCACAAACACCATCTCGATGTCTTCATCAGATTCGGTGTCAGTATCATCATCTATGCATTTTGTGAGGTAAGTGGCCTTCTTTCTTTTTTCCTTGTAGTCTCGGGAATCTCTTCTTTCTGATTGTTGGTAGCTTCTGTAATCACCTCTGTCAGACTTGTTTTCAAATGATCTGTCATTACTTCTATCATCTTTTCTTCTGTTAGAACATCTTGCAGCAAAGTGTCCAATCTCTTTACAATTAAAACAAACAAGTGGTAATTTACCTTTGTATTTACCTTTGCCTCTCTGCATTCTTCTAGCCATAATTGCTTCAATTTCATCAAGATCATCCTCTTCACTTTCACTATCACTATCCTTTCTTATAGTGTTTTTATGACTTGATTTACTTATTCTCATAGAAGTTTTGAATGCAGACTCTATGTTTGGTAAGACACTATTATCAAAGTTATTCATCTCAAATGAAATCAATCTTCCAATCAAACTGTCTAGAGTAACATTGCTATTTTCTAATGCTCTCATTTCTTGAATGAAAAATACTCTAATAGCATAAGTAGGCAGTAAGGTTCTTAGAATTTTACTTACCACTGTATCTTCTTCTAGTACACCTCCAACTCCCCGGATAACATTGACTACCTCTTTGATTCTTGTGTTGTACTGAGCAATGTTTTCACCTTCTATCATTTTGAGATCATCAAACTTTCCTCTAAGGATTTCTGCCTTGGCTCTCAAAACATTTTTGTCACCACCATGTACAAACATCAATTTGTCCCACATCTACTTTGCAATCTTGCAGGTTTTGACATCTTCAAATTCAACATTCGAGAGTGAGGAAGAAAGCTCTATCATCATGTAGTTATGGTCACGCTTCTCTCTCAATTGTTCAACTATTGGTGCTCCCATGGGCAACACATATTCAGTATCTATGTATTGAGTAACATCGTTACCAATACCTGATAAGTGGAGTCTTATTCTGCTTTGCCATGAAGCAAAATTATCTTTGTTCAACTTGGGCACATCTCACCTGTTCATCTTGTGATATTTAACTTAGGTCTTGAAACCTTCCTTCTAAGCACATAATATTTGATACCAATTTTTAGTAATAATTGATGGGGGGGGGTGAATCAATGGCCTCAAAAATTAATTCTTAAATCAACACTTAAAAATTATAACCACTAATTATGTTTCAAGTTATCTTCTGTCCTACAAGATGTATGCCTTGAAATAATTTAATCAATTTTTTACTTGTCAGATTTATTTGTTAATCTCGCTTCTGTATGATTACCGATAAGTAGTTAACTATTTACCGAAACATATTAAATGTGCAGATTATACCGATCAATCATGAAATGCATATGTGAAATGTAAAACAGTAAAGTAATAAACCATAAACACATAACACATGGATTTTAACATGGAAACCCTATTAAGGGAAAAACCACTAGACCGGTACCCCAAATTTTCACTCTTCTGAAGTGAGCTCTGTAAGGAGCCAACCCTGTTAAAGGTTACAAACACACTGTTAGGTGCGACCTTGTTAGAGGATTTAGAAATAGTTTGTCAACAAGTATATGGCATCTAATGCTACCATCCTTGATCAAACACTCACTTGGCCTGTCAATAGGTATCAGGCATATCCAATGCCACTTTTGTGATCAAACCTTTTGATACTCCTTGGGATGTATCTCAATTATAAAAGAATTTTAAGTCCTGTTCGGTTAAGACGCTTTATGATTCAATGGTTAAACTGAAACACTAATGATCTATTCATACATACAACTCTATTGCATATTTTCAGATCTATTGTAAGTCCATTACCTCTCTGATCAATATAATCACTTATACCTTTGCTCCACACTATTATGCTCTGTGATGCTTGTCTCACTGTTCGTTGGTATCTGCAGAATCTAGCTCTTTCCTCAGCTTGTTGATCAGGACTGAATGAAGACTTTCTTCTCCTTCAGATTTTATTTAGCATCTTTCCTCTTCTCTTTTTCTCCTCACCTAATCCCCCATTCATAATGAATTGGGTTTGTCTCTATATAGACATTATTTCCCCTTTTCTTGGCTTTCTTGATTCTTGGCGTGTTCCACAATTCTTGCCAATAGATTTAAAGAAAACTCCAGTTTTATCTCAAAGAGATCTTCTTGCCAACTGGAAAAATCAGCTTTAAAACAATTACTTATCTCTGACTTTATCTAGATGATTAAAATAATGATATCTATTCATTAATTCTATCTTTAGCTTCTTGACAGCTAAGAATTTTGTCATTTTTTGAACTCTCTGTTCTATCGGTCAACACTTTAGTTAGTCATCGGTGATAACTTATTGTTCTGTTGGTGTGAATTCAGTTATCATTTGGATCTTTGTCCTTGTCTTCTCCTTCGGGAAACACTGAAATTCTTCCCGTCGGGTTACTCTGTGCTTTGCTCGTTGGTCAACACTGTAACTCTGCTTGTAGGTAATGTTGTGCATTAGATCGTTGGGTAACACTATGACTCTGCTCTTTTACTCTGACCGTCAGTGTGCACTCTGTCGGTGTATGCAGTCACTTAGTGAATACTTGACTTGTATGCATTACTGATAGCATAGCCTTGATTCATCAGTTCTTTGAAGTCTTTGGCAGTATTTTAATGACCATACAGATTATATCAAGTTGACATCAATGACAATACAATACATTAATTGATTTAATGCCTTGCATGATCATCAACTTAATATCTTCAAACATTCAATCAGTTACATGTCATCAGATAAATGCCACTTTTGATCCTATAGTGGAGGATTCTAGGAAATCTCACAAGCTATTTGCAGTAGTTGATAGCCATTAGGTTACCATGGTTGAGCTATTAGGTGTGTTGTATGGGATTTCCATCGCTATATTATTTTATTTAGGTACTTCAAACTCTTTTATATCCTCATTTCTTGTGGAGAATTGTGGGCTTGTGGTAGCAAGGTGGGACAATAGTTGGTAGGAAAAGTTGGTTAATAGATCCAAGGTGGTTGTAGAATCCCTAGTTCAAGGTTGTGAATTGAATTTTGGTACCTTCACAACCATCGTAGACCTACGTGTTATAACTTGGGGTCATATAAGATTATTTTTGGTATGGATTGGATAGAGGCTCATAGAGCTTGTATTAATTTCTACCACAAGTTGATTAAGTGTTTAGATGATTCAGGTGAGAAAATTGAATTTTTAGGGGTCCAAATACCTATCTCCCTTGGTTAAGCAACTAAAGAGGAGTATGTGGAAGAGTTATATGTTGTTTCTTATCTCAATGAGTGTGTTGCACCTGAAAATTCAGGCCCTAAATATGCAAAATATCAGGGAAGTATAAAGTTTCTTTTCATTTTCATAAATATTTCCCTATTTTTAAATTTAATTTAACAATCAAATGCGCTCTAAATAGTTGTCATTGTCCTATTTTCATATTTATTAGCAAAGATTTAATATATATTTCAATGAATTTAATGCAATAACTATTTTGGAAATAAAAATAAAAGAAAAAAGGAAATAATAGGTACATAGGGTAAAAGAGTGGGGAGAGGGAGTTGAACACTCAACCTCTCAAGCCAACCCTTTTTCCTACCTACCTACCCTTCTACCCTCTAATCAGTTAGTCTATTTATATTCTTCGAGAGGATTTGGAAGAGGAACTAATTTATTTACATCTTCATGTACAGGTGAAAAATCAACACAATTTCTCACATAGGGAGTATTTCTTTCTTTAATAATTTTAAATTCAAATATGAAATATTCCTTTCCTATGTATTATTTATTTTATTGATTGTAGGAAAAAAGAGTTGGGAGAGGGAGTTGAACACTCGACCTCTCAACCCACCTTTTCTTCCTATCCTAACTACCTGACCTACCCTAACCAATTGACCCATTGTATTCCTTGAGAGTATGGGTAGAAATAAAGGGATAAATTAATGATTATTTTATTCCCTTTAGTAATTTAGAAATAAATTGTTAGGTTATCAATGTATTGATTTTCTCTTATATTTATGTTTCAAAAGATTTCACATTTCACGAGATTTAGATTATTTTAGTAATGTGATTCATTTTAATATACCCTCATAAACCCTAAAGTGAAAAGTGTAAAAAGGGCATAAATGATTATTTTTCACCCTTTTTGATTTGTTTTTAACTTTCTCGCTATTGGAGATATTAATTAAGTGATTTGAATGTATGCTCTTATTATTATTATTATTATTTTTACCTTCATCTCATTAATGTATGCATATTTAGGGTTTTTTGTTCAAGAAGTAATATTATTTCAAAGACCTAATCGCATTTCATAAAAGGGTTATGAGATTTTGGTTTGTTTTACATTAGAAAATATCTATAATCATTAGGGTTGTTATTTTTTATAGCACTTGCCCTAAGTAAATTATTATTTTTAAATATTGTGATATTGGGGTAAGTGCTCCCCTCTTTTTAGGGTGAGTTATAAAGCTTTTATACCCTAATGTCTTAGGAGTATTTCTACTATGTAATTTATATTGCCTTATTTTGTGAAAGGATATTTTAAAAATAAATACATTTTGGTGAATATTTTAAAAGTGAATTTTATATTTGAACATTATATCCCTATGTAATAACTTTAAGTATTATCTTATTAATGGGATATCTTTATGTTTTGATAATTAAAGTAAATACCTTTGATTAATTATTTAATTGGTATTTTATTTTAATTATCAAATATATTTGTGTAAGTTATGTCATGGTGTTATTTGATGTATTGTCAATTAAGAAATGAGCAAGTTTAAAGATCATATTAAACACCTATAATATTATAGAATATGATGAATTAAATTTTAAATTTTTATCTAATGCCGAGTATTTTTGTGCAGGAACTAAACGTAAGGAACATTATGCACATCTCAGAAGAATGTAACTGATTAAATTTGTTGTACAGGAAATGTTTTTCCCTAAAACCATTTATATGGTTAAGTTTGTAATTTTTGGGGTTAGTTGTCGGGATTAGGTTTTTATGAAAGGGTATGTCCTTTCACGAGATCTTTTGAGAACCATATAAATATTAAGTCAAAATAAACTTAAAAGATTACAATGAGATTTTTTGGGAGAGATAATTCCAAAAGAGAACGAATACTACTGCAAATATGAGTCATTATGTACAAATTTTTAGATGTCCAATGAGATAAGTGTTATTTTTCTTTCTATGATTATATTTTTATTGATTTCTAGTTAGTCTTTCATATACTCTCTGTGTTAGAGTGCTTTACTGTGTTATACTCCCTGATTGTATAATTCAATTTTAATATATACGATTTGAATATCAATAATTAGATCTGAGCGTCTTTGTTGTTCTTTTCGGTCTCCTAATTCAAGTTAAATTTGATAAGATTAATTGTGTTTATTAAATTGAATTGTAATTCAAGCGGAAGCCTGTGAGGTGATGATCTTGTTTTACTAAAAGCAAGTTTTTAAAATTGTCTTTGATTGTACGTAGGACTGGATTTTATTGACTCTATAACCCATATTTTAAGTAGGCACTGATCTTGTTATCTAAACATTATCTTTTGATTCATATTTTGTAGTTTTGTTGACAATTTAATCAATTTTCAGAGCGTTTATTAAATTAGGGTTTTTTAGGGATAATTCATGTAGTTTAAATTTTACATATTGAATAGCATAGGGAGATTGTATTGTTGCCTCCAAGGACGGTTTACCACCTTGGGAGGAGATTTGATTGTCTGTGTATGTAGTTAGGCATCATAGAAGATTATTTAGTTTGAAGTGGAATCAGGCCTACCAGCCTTGGCCTAACGAAGCCAGAATTGCAGAGGTACTAGTGTGTACCTGTCAGTTGGCCAAATTTGATCCTTCATTTTTGGGTACCAACAAAGTGACCTTAATGAGGGTGAGATTCATGAGGAATATCTTGATGATCATCCTCTTCTTTGTGAGTGTGCAAATAACCTCCTAAGTGAGATCCCAAGAATCCCATCTAAGTCAATTATAGACTTTTATATTGATTTTTTTCTTAGAGAAAAAAGTCATTTATGGGGCACTAAATCATATGACCACTGAAGAGTTGAGTGATCTTGAAGTATAGTTGGAGGATTTGTTAGAGAAGGGACATAATCATCCTAGTTTTTCCCCTTGGGGATAACTAGTCATCTTCATGCAGGGGGATGGATCTCTTTACTTGTGTATAGATTACTGAAAGTTGAATAAGGTGAAAATGAAGAGCTAATATCTATTTCCAAGCACATATTCATTAGATGAGGGGACCTAGAGTGTTCTCCAAGATAGACCTTAAGTCAAGGTATCATCATCTATGGATTCATGAGGCCAATATTTATTGGACAAAATCTAATACTCATTATGGGCACTATAAGTTCATATTGGTCTCATTTGGGCTGAATAATGATTGATCAATTTTTATGAGTATGATGAATGGAGTATTTTACACCTACCTTGACTGATTTTTCCTTGTGTTTCTTGATGAAATTTTGGTTTATCTGTAGAATATGAAGGGACACGAGGTCCACTTATCTCAAGTTTCATAGTGTCTTCATGACCATCGACTATATAGAAAATTAGCCAAGTGTGATTTCTTTTAGACTGAGGTGAGATATTTGGGCCATGTCATCTCAAGAGAGTGTATCTTAGTAGAAACATATAATATTCATGCTATGTTAGGTTGGCCAATACCAACTAATGTCTCCAAGGTTTTCAATTTCATGGGTTTTGTGGGTCGTTATTATCACTTTGTGATAGAATTTTCTAGACTGCCTCATCATATCACTTCTCTTTAGGGGAAATAGAAGAATGGTTGGAGCACTGTGAGGCATTTTTTTGAGATCTTAAGGAGAATTTGAATAGTGCACATATCTTCAATGTGCCAAATACAAAATGATAATTTTTTGTTTGCATTGATGCACCGTTGGTAGATTTTGTTTATAATATTAGGTACCATATTTCTCTTTCCACCTTACCTTTCCAAGTCTTGTATGTTTGACTCTGTTAGACACTATTGAGTTGGGATTAGTTGGAGGATTGTGTTGTCTTGGGCCTTAAGATGCTTCAAAAAATGGAACAACATGTAGTTTAAATTGGAGAGAATTTGGCTACAACTTAGGACCCACAAAATAAGTATGTTGATGCCCATAGTTTAGATTGCTACTTCTTGGTGGATGAAAATTCACCCATAGAAGAGCCTCATCAATTATGAGAAGAGTTCTTAGTTCACACAATTTTTTTTTTGCACATTTTGAGATCCTTGAGAGGATTGGTCATGTTTCCTATTTCCTTAATTTTACACTTAGCTTATCACACATCCTTTATGTATTCCACATTACATTGCACATAAAATATATCGATGATGTGACCCACGTTCTTTCCTGGGGTGCTTTGAAGGTCGAGGATGACAAATTATTTATTTAGAGCCTATGTGCATATTTCAACATCTAAGGTTAACCCAAAGGGGTCAAGACATAGAGTAGTTTAGGGTCAAATTCAAGGACTCGAATGATGAGATGCCAACTACTTGGGAGAATGTTACTATTTACTCATGCTTAAGTTTACTTATGCATTATTATATTTTGATTATTTTTATCTATCAAATCTACCTCCTTGCCTTTGTAAGAAAGGCTACGTATATGATTATTTGCATCTCAAATATCATTTTTCCTATTTCTAGTGAAATTTCTCAGTGAAATCCTCTCTCCTATGAAGGTTACATTATAGATTATGCTCTTGGGAGGTTGATTTCTCGAACATGAAATCAGAGCAGTCGTTCTATGCCTCCTTCTACATCTAATATATTTTATCAACATTTTATTTTGAGATCCATTATTTCCAGGGTTGTATTTCTCTTCTCAACTAATATTTTATATTGGGATTCAAACAAAATTTGGAAACCTAGCTTTAAGAAATTTTATGCTATCAAAATTTTAATTGAATGACCCAAATGTAATTTTGAATGTGAAATTGTTTTTTTGGGGTGTATGGGCTCCAAAAGGATGTATTTGGATTTTTTTTTATCTTAGTGTTTTGATTTTGAGTGTTCTTGAAGGTCCATCAATGATGGATTTGCCTTATATCTGGTTACATGAATTTTTATGAAGTCAAGTGAAAGAGGAATTTGATAATTTTTACATGATATTGTGAAAGGGAATAATGGAAGATATATATTAAATTTCATTTTTGAATTGAATTGGCTCCATTCTCATATGGATATGATCAAGGAGTATTTGTGCTTATGATATGAATAGTGACATTTTGGGATTTTGCATTGGTTTTAATTTTTTTCCTTATTCATGTAGAATGTGATGAGGTTAGGATGTGTGTATTAGAGTGGGTTAAGGGAGTGGCTTTTAATAGTGATGAGGGCATACAATGGTCTCTCGGATAACCAATTGGAGAGTTAAAGTGATTCTAATAAAAACATAATTACAACTGTTGATCCCTAAGAGGCTCACACATAGATAAGGGCAGTCAAGAAGCTTCACGAGAGTGGGAAAAAATGTACCCTGTGAAAAAACCTCTGGCATTTTAGAAGTCAACTCTGTTTTTGGGAAAGAGAAGATAGCAAAAAATGGGAAACAACTAACCTAAGGAAATTCGCCAAAAATTTCACAACCCTATGAACCTCTTTTCAAAAATAATAAGAACAAGAAACTCCCAAAAGATTAGGCACAAAATGCCACATACTCTTCATTCTTGGAGAGAGAACATGACACAAATGTTAAATGAACATAGTGCAAAAATTTAGATCTCTCCATGAGAAGCACTCGTTAAGGCCCGCGAGAGTTGTTCATATTATCTCACTAGAATAGGTATTCTATGAGAATTTTATTCACCAAACAACATAGTATACCTCATATTATAAATATTGAAAGATTATAAAACATGGTTCAATAAATTTTGAATCTATGATGAAATTATAAAAGCCCAAAATAACAAACGATAGCTATGTCCCTCTAGAATGACACAAAGCTTAAATTTATTCATAAAACCAAAGAAAAACACACATTAAAAGAAAAATGGGCATAGTCCAATATGTCCCCTCTATTGATTATCTAAACAAAAATCTAAGGTCAAAGAATGATACAATAACTATTTCCTAAGTGTTCTTCTTTTCAAGACTGGTGAATGAAAAAACTTCAGAACCAAAAGATCCTTATTACAATGTGTCTGCATGCTTATAAAGAACAACCTTCAGTTTTTTCAATCGTAGGATAATCATTCTTATGTTAAAATCAAAGGGCATGTTGATAAATTAGGCATGATTTTCTCAATTTCCCATGATGTGGGCAAGTGTAAGTCTTCTATTCAATGTTTGCAACATGATTTTCAGCGGTGGATGAAAAGTAAATTGTGTCAATCTTTTACAGAGGAGAATATGATTGAACTAATTAACCAACTAGATTTCTTCTGACAACTGTATGAGTCTCCATTGGTCATGGGTTTTGTATGAATTGGCATATTCTGGGCATATTTTTTGGTGGTCCCATCGCAAGGTGAGGTCTGAAGACATTATATTTTTCCATTAGTATATGAAAGGAAAAACATGATAAACACCATCAGTTTATACTACATCAACAGACAGGGCACAACACTACCTGACACCAAGGTTACCAATATTGCTAAGTATAAAGCATCCTGACACAACACTATTTTGTGTTACCCGATGACAGAAAAGATAAAGGAACCCGACAAGTAACCAACAGTGCAACCTGATGAAATAGTTAAGAGTGGAACACGACAATCAGTTCAAAGAAGGAACACCGACAAACTTTCAGTTCACACCGACGATCAAATACTGAGAGTCAGTTACATCCCGCAAAAAGTGGATCTGACTTTCCACGTCAGATAAATCACTGAAGTTTTATATTTAGCTTCTTGATTTGTTTTAAATCCATTACATGAGGGAAACACAATGTAATTATTATTATTTTTATCATTTTAATTAATTTAAAAAATTCAAACTAAAGGATCAAGGTCAAGTTGTATACCTTGGACCTAGAGTTAACATTGTAATGCGTGATTCTAAAATAGGTCAAATAACTTGTATAAATAGATGCTTAATGAATTGTGAACATTTTGTTCGATGATGATTGTAGCCACTGAGAGCATCTAAGGATCAGACAAGAGAATTCAAGCAGAAGCATAGACAAAGATCAAATCATTTTTCAAGAACAACAACCAAGGCTATCGATAAGTAGGAAAAGGTATTAATCAATCACTATAGGTGATATTCATATACTGTGAGCTTTAATGGATCTGTAATAAAAAATTATAGATTGCATACAGTCAGGTCATACATATTGTACACATTATAACAAGTGGGGTACACTTAAGAAATCCTTTCAAGGAAGGTGGATTTAACAATCCTACTGTAAATCTCTTAACCGAGTGCACACTACATCAATGTTACTAAAGATCTTAACAAAGTAGATTCTAACAGGTCTCCACATTAATACTCTTAATAGGGTAGATAATCATAAGTGATCAAATTGTAAGCCTTAATCGACTTCCTTCCATTCTGTAGATAGTGAAGTTTTATGGGTGTCATCCCCACCACAGCTTTTACTTCCTAACAGGAGTTTTATGCGATATCATATCTTGTGTTACGTGTCTATTACTTTCATGAATGTTTCTATGAATGTTGCATACAATTATGTTTATGAATTAATATTACATGCATAAGAAAGAACATCAGATTTGGTTGGTAATACAATAAAGATTGATTGCTAATGAAGAAAGGTGAAAAGTGTTAAAATTTTTAGAGGTACTGATTCACCCCTCCCCTCTCAATACTTCCCATTAATTCCAATAATTGGTATTAGAGCTGAGTCTCTTCTTGGAAAGATTAAAGGCTTAAGAGAAAAGATCATGTACAATGGAGAAGTACAAACTTGATAAAAATATTGAGGATAAAAAGCTTGAAATTCAGATGTTTTATGAACAGTATAAAGAAGCTAGAATCAACATGAGACAGTTGCTTGATGAAAGAAAGAATATGGCATATCTCTATAATGAGACAAATTATCATGAGGAAGAGATTCCAAATTTCTTTAAGTCTTCATTATCAAATACAAGCAAGGCATTAGATACATCAGAAGAAAAAATCACAAGCCTAACTTAAATCAATCTACATCTGAATGGACAAGTCAAATCTCTGCAAATCGGTCAAGAGACACAGATGGTAAAAATGATTGATGTCATGAACAATGCTAGGAAAGATGAACAAGAAAGAACACTAGATATTTATGATAGAAGAAAGATCATAGAAAAGATACAAGAAAAGGATTATGAGATACAAAGACTTACAGAGCATCACCATGAGGTTACAAATCAGATTATTCTTATGAGTCAAGAAGCAAACAAAATGAATATGGAACTCAATGAAAGAATACAGATTATTGGTGAACTAACATAAGAGAATGAAAAAATAAAGCATGAGGTCAGAATTCAACAAAAACATAATGACATGATTAAGAGAGCTGAAGAGAGTACAAAAAGGATGGATGAATTCTTGAATGCACAAAGAAGACCCAACACCAACACTGGACTAGGATACACCAAGCATGGAGAGTCATCAAATGAAGCTGATCCAAAAGATGCCTACATCAATCTTAGACCAAGGAAGTTTTCATGCAATCACTGTGGAAAGAAATGCCACACCTCAAATGTTTATAGGAGCAAAGAAAAAGGTATTCCTAAATCCTCATTTACATTTATAGGAAACTATTATAATTGTAGCAAGAAAGGACATAACGCAAATAAATTTAAATCAAAGGTGAAAGAACCAAAGAAGGAAACCTATATGGACAAGTATTGTCCCACCTAAAAAATGCATGGGCACACATCTATTGAATGTAATAAGAAGAAAATTGAAGCACGGAAACCCAAAAATCAAGAAAATGCATATAAACTGAGTAGAGTCGATAAATCATATGTTTGGGATTACAATACATGGATAAACTACACAGTATGTGGTAGATATGGTCACATTTCTGCAAAATGCATGAGAACATGGACCAAAAGGTCTAGAGGCTGGACCAACCTGGGAATGGCATGTTTACACTATCATAAGGTTGGACATCTAAAGAAGGATTGCAGAGACTGAATAACCGAAACCACCACTTTTGCAAATGGTAACACCATTGAAGACATCAAGAAAATGAGAAATCAAATGTGGAGGAAAGCTTCAACCATTGAGGAAGCTAGACCAAGAAATGTAGTAGGTGACACCTCATCCCATGGATCTAGTGACATCACCACCCCCGCCTAAAAGATGAACAAGTAAGTATGGAAATGCACTACACCAAGTCATATTTTGCATCAGTTCCATTAAACAAATTGATAGATAGTCAAAATCTGCATGAGTAAAGATGCATATTATGTTACTTGTTACTGTTAGGATTGGATAATACTAAGAGGGGTTTGAATCACTATTATAGAACTTAATTAAATTCTTCAACCATTTATATATTAACCATAAACTTGCAATAAAGAAAAGAACATAAGCAAATGCCATAGTACTCATAACACCATATTTTGTTTTTGAGGAAACCTTGGCCAAGGGAAAACCCCGGTGGGGATAACACCCACAAGCATGTACTAAAGTATAATGTCCCTGTAAGGAGACCTAGCCCTATTAGGAGCTAAATATTACATAGCATATTTCCTTGTAAAAGGACTTACAACCATGTTAAAGGTTCACAACGCCCTGTTAGGGGCCAACTAAGCTTACAACTCTTACAATATAATTAAGGTTACAAAGTGTTCTCATTCATGAACAAAAACAAGCAACACTATTGCTTAGATAGTTCCTTTATTTTTCTTCAATTATATCTCTCATTCTCTGCTCATCTATTCGATTAAAAAATCATCCAACTATCCAAATAACCACTGTTACTTTCCAACATATATCTTTATAAAAAATATCTTACATATATATCTCACAACTTTACAAAGTCGACTCTCAATATGAATATTATAAATATTAAAAAGTTAGACTTCAATAAAAAATACATCTAATATAGTAAATACAAAATGTGTAGTTGGCACTCTTGCATAGTCAATGTGGAGGTTATCAATAACCAAAATACAAATTCGATTGTCTGGAGACCAAGACATACTCCCACAATCTTCACTACTATCAAACTGCTCTATTTCAATGTTTTGCTGCAGTCTGTCTATCTTCAATTCTTTGTAACTCACCGTAGACTCAACCAAAACCAAATCAATCTTAGGTGGAGGTCATACATAACCCATAATCTCTTCCTCTAAGCTCACTTTCCCTAAATCATCGACCTCAATCTTTGACATCCAAAACACTTATGTATATTAGCTTCTACACTTAGTCGATATCTGAATCATCAAAACTTATCTTTACTGGAATCGATCTGAAACCCAGATGTGTTGCCATAAATGACAACCAAAAAGTAAATCACATTTACACAAAATTGATTACTTGCCAAAAATCTCTCCCTTTGGCATTGATGACAACACTTAACAAAAAAATTAATAAGTGTTCCAACAAATCTGTCTCCTCTATAATCTTCCTTTCTTTTTCTTTTCTCTTTTCTTTTCTTCTCCTATATAATTTTTATTATATATATATATATATGTATATATGTATATATATATATGTATATATGTATATATGTATACATATATATACATATATATATACATATATATATATACACATATATATATACACACATATATATGTATATATATATATATTTTATTTTATTTTATTTTTTTTCTTCTCTTCTCCCACTTTGACAACAATGACAAAGGTGCATATAAAACAATAGGTTTTAGTGCTTGCTCACCAGTTTCAGAATATCCTGAAAGGAATCTTCCAAGATCTTCACTTCTACAGTCCATGTTTTGAACAAAATTTGGCTGATGTGAATTAAGCCATTCAGTGCAAATGATTTGGTCTTAGCTTCTTCAAGTCTATGGGCATATATTTATCTAGTGAATCTATTACTTTCTCCAAGTCTGAGAGATGAACCTCAAGTATTGATAACTTAGGAGTGATAAAGCTCTTCAACAAATTGAATCTTGTCAGTACTCTCCTTTTCTCATTATCTAATACACTAATTTTAGCCAAAATCCTTGTGAATTCTTTGTCTATCTCTATTGTGGATTGTGAAGATGTTTCACAACCATCCATTATACTGTTCATAGTTTCCCTTTCTTTGGAAATAATGTCTTCCACATTCTGAACATGCCTTATTGGATTCATGCAATAGCTGAACAATTTTCTCCCATGTCCAATGCAGCTCCTTGTATTTTTCAAGAAAGTTTTCACAATGCCTAAGTCCCATGTGATAGATTTGCAAACTGTTGTTAACTTCTTCTCTGAGTATGTCTTCTTTTCCTTCTCCTCTGCTATCTTCAATAAGCTCTAATAGTGCCAATCAAATTCATCAAGTGTAATTATCAAATTTTCAATGTCATATTTGTTCTGGAAAACAATAGGTATTGGAAGAAATTTGTTTATAGTATCAATTTATCTTGTAATTACTTTTTCCTTCTTGTCTCCTTTCTGTTCTGATCTTTCCTTGGCTTTGTTCAAAGCAGTAAATGCCAATTTTACTAATTCAACTTCATTCATGCTGTCAACATTTACATTACTGCTTGCCAACAATGAAATGGATGACGTTTTAACCTCTATCTTTTCATTCTCTTTCTAATCTGTCTTCTATTCTTCTTCCTTCTTCTACTCTTCTTCCTTCTTCTATTCTTCATCCTTCTTTTGTTCAGCCTCATCCGCTATAGCAGTGTCCATATTCCCTAAAAAGGGTCCTTTTCATCTTGAGAGGTGTCAAGAGTTACTGCTACACCAGAAACATAGAAATCTGGTGGTGGATCTACTTCACTCTTCTCAACAGTTGTCTCTGTTGCTTTTGATCTTTCATCCTTCCCAATTGTGTGGGCAAAGTGGTCTTAGGAGGTGAGGGCTTGTTATAAGTAGTACTCATCAGTATCTTCTCTAGTGCCTTTTGATTTTCCTTAGTGACTTCATCATACTTCCTCTCCATGATTTTCAATAATCTCACCTTGGTCCTTAATAGAGGTTTTAATTCCTTGTATATTCTATCCCTTTCTTGTATTGATATCACAGGCAACATGTTATCAATTTATTAGTTCCTGATTGTATCATCTTCAATTTGTGCTACATGTTTTCTTATCTCTAATCTCCCATATAAGTCTATAGGTATGCTTCCTTCAATTTCTATAAGTGTCTTCTTAAAAGTGAGTAAGTGTTCAATCACAATTTCCTCAATCTTAAGTTTGTCCGCTTCTTCATACCTGTTATAGTATTTATCAATTATGACCAATTGGCCTTGTTCTAATGCTCTCTTCTCTAACATCTTCAGGTTAGGTTTCCATATGTGTTTTTGTGTTTTCTTCTCTTCTCCTACTGTGCTCTTCTCTTTAGGTGATGTTTGCATGCTTGATCTTGTTACTCTAGAAGTAATGTTTTCAGATTGTGATGTTTTTTGTTGAGGAGGTGGACTGTCTACCATAACTACCTCAGGAGTGGGAGGGGCTATAGTACTTCAACTTTCTGGTCCAAGTGATCTTTCTGTCATCTTATTTTTGACTTATTTTAGTTCCTCTTCTGTCAACCTAGCTTTTACTCCACATTCATGTACAAGATTCTCAATCTTCTCTTCCTTAGACCTCTAGTCTTTTCTTCTCTCACTTTTGCTGACTTTTCCTCATATGTTCCCCATCTTTCCTCTATTGTATCAATTTTTGATGCAAGGACATGTTCTACTTGCATGGTAAGTACCTCAGAACATACTTTATCATCCATGGGATAGCACCATTTCTTTCTAGGTATGATTGCTTCAAAACATACATAATCAGTTTCAACCATGAAATAGATTGTATCTTTGTATTTTTCAACAATGTCTTCATGTATCCTGTATCTAGTTTTCATCTGTCTCTGTAGGATCTTGATCATAGTGAACAATTCTCCATCAACCCAAGTAGTATTATGTCTCTTGTAGCTCTATGAAATCAATATGCCAGTAGGTACTCCAAATTTCCAACCACTAGGATGTAAGCTAGGAAATTTGTGCTCAATATGAATAAACATATGCATTAGTAATGAACCAAATCTGAAGGTCTTCATTCTGTCCTTCTTCGCTAGCTTCACATTCTCAAGGAATTGCTTTGCCAGAACTTTGCATAGGTTATACTTTATATTTTCCTTCACCATTCTCCATGCCATCATGATTACCCCAATAGATACTGAGTTAGGTCTACTACTATAGTAGAACTTGTACCCAAGTATCATAACAATCAACTTACATCTTGCTGAAAGATGTTGTTTACATTCATTGCCTGTCTATCCCAATTGGAATGAGTTAGGGTTTCAACTTATTTCTTTACATGTTTCTCCGCAATAGGGATGACTCCAGTGTTGTCCAATCTAGTGATTTCATGGATTAGGTCACTACAAATCTTCATAGGTTGATCACCAATCCAGATAAACTGATCATGAACCCTACTTAATAGTATTTTGAACCATTCATCTTCATCAAATTTGCACAGGTCCACAATTTTCATTATGCTCAGCTGATTAATGTGTTTGTATTCTTCTCTCATGATTCCATTATCATTCAGATACTCCATCTCAGTTAATATATCATCAATTCCCAGTATATCATATTTGCAATGTATGTAAGCCTTGATATCTTCTACATGTAAAACGCCATACGGGGTTTGGGAAAATGCTCCCTCTGGGTCCTCTTCACATGATTTGAATGAATGCTTCTTAAACTTATACCTAGGTTGATCTGTAACATAAAAAATAATAGGTGCATCCATGACTCAATGATGTAAATACCTTTCTTCTACTGAATTCTGAGTTTATCCTTCAATCAATCACGCACATCCAATGTAGAATAGTCTAAACTTCTCTGCTCTCTGATCTCCTTAGTTCTCTCTTTTTCAAATCGTAAAGAGATAGGTCATTAAGTTGTGCTTTATACAAGTTTAAGTCATGAATTTCACTTTTACTTTAAACTGTCCAGTCGGCTGTTAGATCTCACAAAAAAAATATATGTGTTGATTGATGTTGCACTCTTAGATGTATACTTCATGATGTCAGCCAAGCTTATATCCAAGCTCAATCCACAAATTTTGGGGTAGGATATATTCAGATGTCTGTATCCAATGCTTCCCCTAAGGTCATGATCGGCCAATTAGGTCAATTCTATTTTGCTACCATCAGGCAAAGATCCAGTAGCGTCTACTGACTCTCCCTGAACTGATGTCTCACTTGTTTCTTTGATCTTCCATATCTTACCACTATTTCTATCTTCTTCCTTCTTAAAAAAACTTTTAAAATCACTCTTCAAATCTGCAACACCCTTACCAATATAATTTCCATTCTTCTGTGAATTAATAGGAGGTGGTACTCTTCTATTGTCTGATCCATTATAACTACAAAATTTCACTCTATGTCCTGTATTAATGCATTTGTAACATATAGGAGGTCTTCTTTCCTGATTAACTTGTAGCTTACAGTGCTTCGCAATGTGTCCAATGTTATTACATTTGTAGCATGTAGGTTTCACTATAGATTCTCTTCCATTGTCTTGTCTATATCTTGATTGATTAGGTTTTCTGCATTCTGCTTTCTTGTGCCCATATCCATTATAGTTAAAAAAATAACCAAAAAAGTTTCTAAAAGGGGCATTACCTCTGCAGTCTCTCTTCATGTGTCCAAATCAGTTGCAGCCAAAGCATATACCTCTAAAGGGTCAGATCTTCTCTTTAGGTTCTTCAATAGAAGGTTTCTCAGCATCAATCTTCTCATTTGATTTCTCTTCTTGATTCTTTGAACATTCAGCTTCATTGAATCCAATACCAGTCATATCACCTTTAGGTTTCTATTTGTCTCTCTATTCATCAATCAAATCATTGCCGGTGTGAAGTTTTTAAATGTGTTTCTTTGCTTCAACAAGTTCACCTTTTATAATCTCATTGTATTTTTCCATTTCCAGATCCTTATTCTTGTAGTTGTCAGCCTCATTCTTCATTTGATCTAATTCACTGTTTAAAGCTTCTTCAACTTTCTTCTTAGCATCCTTTTGTAATTGTATTTATTTATCCATAGTCTCATTTTCAAGTTTCAGAGTTTCATTCTCTTCTTTTAGTTGCTTCACCTAATCTGAACTGTCTTCATCTAAATCCTCTTTTATTTGAACCACAAGATCTTATCTTTGATTTCTGGAAATATCAAGTTGATCTTTGAGTTTCTTTATAAATTTCTTAGCTCTTCACATGTTGAATCTCAACTCTCCATTCTCTGCTTTTTCTTTGTCAAGATCTTCAAGTGCGGCATCAAAGTTTTCTTACAAACTGTCCAAATCCATTATGATCTCCCTCAAGCTTTTAGATTTTCTCTCCAAGGACCAAGAGCTCTGATACCAATTGTTAGGATTGGATAATACTGAGAGGGGGGGGTGAATCAATATTATAGAACTTAATTAAATTCTTCAACCATTTATATATCAACCATAAACTTTCAATAAAGAAAAGAACATAAGCAAATGACACAGTACTCATAACACCATATTTGTTTTTTGAGGAAACCCTAGCCAAGGTAAAACCCCGGTGGGGATGGTACCCACAAGCATGTACTAAAGTATAATGTCCCTTTAAGGAGACCTAGCCCTGTTAGGAGCTGAATATTACATAGCACATTTCATTGTTAAAGGAATTACAACCCTATTAAAGGTTCACAACACCCTGTTAGGGGCCAAATGAGCTTACAACTCTCACAATATAATTCAGGTTACAAAGTGTTCTCAGTCATGAACAAAAACAAGCAACACTGGTGCTTAGATAGCTCCTTTAATGTTCTTCAATGATCTCTATCATTCTCTGCTCTACTATTCGCTCAAAAACTCATCCAACTGTCCAACTCACCACTGTTACTTTCCAGCATATATCTTTATCAAAAAGATCTTACATATATATCTCACAACTTTACAAAGTCGGCTCTCAATATGAATATTAAAAATATTACAAAGTCAGCCTTGAATACAAAATACATCTAATATAGTAAATACCAAATGCATAGTCCGCGCTCTTGCATAGTCAATGTGGAGGTTATCAATAACCAAAATACAACTTTGATTTTCTGGATTCCAAGTCATATTCCCTCAATCTTTGCTATTGTCAAACTTCTTTGTTTCATTGTTCTGCTACAGTTTGTGTGTCTTCAATTCTTTCTAACTCACCATAGACTAAACCAAAACCAAATTGATCATAGGTGGAGGTCATACATACCCCATAATATCTTTCTCTAAGCTTGCTTTCCCTAAATCATTGATCTCGATCTTAGACATCCAAAAAAATTATGTATCTCTGCTTCTACACTTTGTCGATTTATGAATCGTCAAATCTTATCTTTACTGGAATCAATCTAAAACCCAGATGTGTTTCCATAAATGAAAACCAAAAATTAAATCATATTTACACAAAATTGATTACTTGCCAACAGTTACAATTCTGAGAAAACAACCCTATAGGTAAACACATACCAAAAATCATCGGTGAACATAAAAGGATGAGTTGTCTACACTTACCGTGAATCATCGGTCAACACATAAAAATGCTAAGTTGCTAATGTAAACTGACACCCGTTGGTAAGGAAGAAAAGTTACAATGTTGTCTTGACACTACACCGTAATTTGTCGGTGAAAGCAACAATCTTAACAACTATCCCGAGCATCCTGTCAACATTGAGAATGTTAATTGAGAGTTTACCCGACAAAATCTATCTTCATGACCCGTTGAGTTGTTGAGCATTTATGACAGACTTAGGGAAAAAGTCTATAAATACTTGACAGAAGAACTTCATTTCTTACATGCAAATTGAGCAAACAGAGCAGAGCAAAAATAGAGCGAAAAGAGTGCAGTTAGCAGAGCATCCTCGACTCAATCCAACGCACTCCAAACCATTCACTCACAAGCTACATGGATCGAAGTAAGTACCAAGTGTACCAAGAACTCTGTTATTATTTTTGAAAGAGCCCTAAACTTGAAACAATGGCAACAACTTCAAGAACAGTCAAATTGAAGAGTGAAAAGAAGAATGTCGTTAAGTAGATCAAGAATAGCACTTGTGTGGAACCAAAATACAAGATATGCCTAGAGATTGCATTGCAACATGATGATTTTCGCACATTTTCAAAAATTCCACCTATGGTTTTGTTAATAGAAGATGTTAGATCGTACATCCACTGCAAGATCCCTGAGATTGGTGATCTGGAGATAGATCAAGCTTATAATAAGCTATGTGATGAACAAGGGAACCTAAAGGAAGAATACAAACACCTGCAAGTAAAAGGGATAACAAATACCCTATATTTCCTGAGGGTTTTAAAAACTAATTGGATTCGGTTAGTTCTAAGTAGAATGCACGATCAGAAGTTATGGTTGGATGAACCCAAGAAGATTACAAAGGGTGTGTTACATGCTATAATAGGTTACCCTATAACCGACAAACCAAAAGCACACAAGCATCCATCTTGACCAAAATTTGAGAAACTCACCAATGCTGTATGGGATAACCGAGGAACTAAGGTGAACACCATCACCAATGAGGAACTGAGGTTTGGTGCATGTGTGATAGGTTACAAAATCTTTCAAGCAAGAAGGCTAAACAACATAGCGTCAATAGCAGTAAGCACAACTTACAATATTGTCACGAAGGGTATACAAATGGATCTATGTGAGATCCTACTGAAGGAACTTGATGAGAATATGATAACAATCAGATCTGCCAAGACAAACACATGTAATTTTGGCTCACTTATAATGTGTATATTCTTTTATTTTCTAGAATAATTTCCTTCAGTTGGAAAAGTGAAGTGGGACACCACCAAGCCAATCACATTGCAAATAAGTGACCTTATCAAGTCAGTAGGTGACAAATTTGATTCATTGATGACTAAATACTTCCTTGATTTCAAGGAAAAGATGATGGAGAGAGTAAGGATCCCTGAACAATCAATTGAAAAGTATAGGGATGAGATATGATTTATGGTGGATTGAAATTTTACTCACATTAAACCAGTTGTACCAAGGACAGCCTAGTTACCACCACTTGACTATGAGATTAACATAGATCAAGCAACAAATGTAATTGATGCATTGTTGAATGAACCACTTGACAGTAAAAAACCAAGATGTGGAACATATGAAGAGTCAAAAACTAAGATAAAAATAGGCCTAGTCATAAAGAAGACTATCAACAAGAAAAACAAGATGGTGAAGAATCTTGAGAATTTGTTGTTGGTTAATGAGGAGGAGAAAGAAAAAACATAGGACACTGAGGAATAGGGTACCATCAGTGAGAGGAAGATAAACAAGAAACATATTCTAAATCCATAGAGTCTGATGTGCCTCCACCTCCAACCAAGAAACCAAGGACCACAACAGCTCAGAGGACAAGGAGCCAAACTACAAAGAAAGATACAACACCTCTTAAGAAAGGCCAAGTGAGGACCTATAAGAGGAAGAAAAAAATAGAGAAGCAAACACCTACCAAAAGGAGGAGAAGACTGGTCAGAACCAAAGCTGAGATTGAAGATTCAAACAGGATGAGCCTAAAGTAGAAAATAAAAGCTTAACCCCTAGAACAATTGATGAGACTGCTGATTCAATTGCTACAATAGGTACCATGTCTTATAGGAAAATTATACAATGGGTAAAACTGGAGCTCGAGGACAAAAATAAAATAGAAGATACAATAATTAGGGCTATGGTCAACTTCAAATGTGTACCAGTTGAGTTTGCAAACAAAATACCCAAACCACTGAGTGACATAATTTCAGCATGATGGTCTTGAACCGCCTCACAATAGGTGTATAATAATCATGCTCAAGGCCTTTCTTAGGAATGGTTCATTCAATCTAAGGACTAATTTTCCTATTATATGGTGCATTTAAATTGTCAACCCAGGGACGTATACTTGAAATGGTCGACACGGTATGTGCACTAGGTTCCTTAAGGAGTCATTCTGCTTATGCTACAGGAAGGTAAAAATGCATAAAAGAAACCTACACTAGCACTGCAGAAAAGAATACATTTATCTTCTTACTAGAATGAATGCTAGAAATTGCAACTCTACTAAAACCTAAGATTTCAACCTAAAACATCCATTTTAACTATTCTTGCAGATGCTGCAGGAACACTCACAAGTTGCGATGTTGCAGGAAGAAATTGTAACTTCTATCTAAAATATTGGAAATTCTTGGAAATGATGGAAATGAAATCTATTCTATTCTAACCTATTCCACCTCCCAAGTGGGCCCCCTTGGTCAGTTTCTACTAAATTATGAACACAGAATGTAAACCAAGAACTATTTCATTGTGTTTCAAAAACTCATTACATAAAAACAAGACATGGAACTTGAAATAGATTGCTGTGAAAATACAATAGTGTTCTTCCAAAACCTTTTCTCTAATTTTCCATCCCCCTCAAATTATCGGTCCAATCCCTATATATAGAGGATCGAACATTATTACAAAATAGAAAGGAAAAACCATCTGTCTGAAAACATGCCAGAGAAGAATATGGAAATACAACAGCCCACAGTGTGGGTAATGAAACTCATATGACCAATTCAATGTACTAAGTACAGAGGGAATATAGGCGCACTACATCCCTACATCCTAGAATAATGGCTCCATTGTAACAGCCATGTTTTCCTGGTGCTGCAATGATCACTCCGCCATAGCTGGTCTTCAATGGTCTTCTTTGAATACTGTCAACCACTCTCCAGCCGCTTCTCTCCTGTCAAGTTAGTTATGACATGGAAATATTCATGCAACAAGCTTAATCAAATTAAATATCCAGATGTTAGAACATATATTCTGATGGTTTTATGAAATACT
>MU223559.1:189524-203743 GCA_018584345.1 Thuja plicata | reverse complement strand
ACCTACAACATAGTCTGAAGCATCTGTATGGATGTGAAATGGCAATGTCCAGTCAGGACCCCTAAGTACTGGTGCAGTTGTCAAAAGTGACTTGAGCTGTAGGAAGGACTCATCACATTCTTTTGTCTAGGCAAATTCAGCTTCTTTGGTAAGTAAGTTGTACAAAGGACTAGCTATTTGAATAAAGTTCTGGATAAACCTCCTATAATAACCAGCGTGACCTAGGAAAGATCTAACTTCTTTTTGCTTAGTAGGAATAGGGAGTGTGAGAATTACCTCTATCTTTGTAAGGTCTACCTGTATTCTAGCTTCGGAGATAAAATGTCCCAACACCACTCCTTCTTGCATCATCAGAAAGCACTTTTCACTGTTGAGAGACATGTTATGATCCTCACATCTGATCACTACTATCTCCAAATTCTTTAGAGCTTCCTCAAATGTGAAACCAAATGTTGTGAAGTCGTCCATGTATATTTCCATGCAATCATGTGATATATTAGCAAAGATGTTGATCACAGCTCTCTGAAAGGTAGTAGGTGCATTGCATAATCCAAATGGTAATACTGAATAGGCATATGTGCCCCAAGGACATGTGAACGTAGTATTTTATTGATCTTCGGGGGCAATGCTTATCTGATAGTAACCACTGTATCCATCCAGGAAGGAGAAATATTTCTTTCCAGCCAAATTATCCAAGACCTGGTCAATAAAAGGCAAAGGAAAGTGGTCTTTTTTTGTAGCATTATTTAATTCTTTGTAATCCACACATATCTGCCACTTACCTCCTTTCTTAGGTACAATTACCAATGGTGATACCCACTTGCTGTCAGAGATTGGGTAGATGAATCCAGCATCCAACAGCTTCTGCAACTCTGTTTAAACTATTTCTCTCAATGCTAGATTTATTCTCCTCTGTGGTTGTCGAAGTGGAAAACTTCCATCATTGATGTAGATTCTGTGGGTGCAGAGTTTTGGGTTTAGTCCCTCCATATCTTCGTAATCCCATGCAAAGGCTTTTTCATGCTGACTGAGGAGCTTTAATAACAATACCAACTGTGATTGGGACAGCTTGTTATTTACATGGAGGCTTCGTCCTGAGGATAGTTCTATTGTTGTTAGCTCTTCCATTAACACTTCAGGAACCAGACTTCTAACTATTTCATTTGCCAGTAATTGATTAATCATTTTAGGGTTTGCTGGAGACATACAATCCTCATAGGTACATAGTTGTAAAATAGAACTTTCTGAAACATCCTTAGCCACAACACATTCATTGGTTAGAATGCTCTGTATCACATCATCTTCTTCTTGCATCTTTAGAAAATATTGCCTATGCAACATCATGAGCTCGGCTACTAAATTAAGCTCCTCCTCCTCTTCATCTCCTAGGTCTGGCCAAATAGGTTATCCCAGGTTTGGCTGGGGTTGGGCAGGAGGATATAGGGCTAGTTTCCTTATGGCTTGTCCATTTGAAATTGTCATACTGCCTGATCTACAATTAATTTTGGCATTAGTAGTGGCTAACCAAGGTCTTCCCAAGATTACATGATAGCCAGCAAAGTTTACTTTAGGTGATAGGATGAGAAAATCAGTAGGATACTCCCATGAATCTAAGGTTACTATCACATCTTCTATGAGGCCCTTTGGAGTAATAGTTGAACTATCAACAAGTTGTAACACTGTGGCTATTGTTCTTAAGCCTTCTATGCTTAGCCTATGCATTGTATCTTTAGTCATAACATTTATTGCTGCTCCCAAATCAACTAGGGCATTTTTCATAGCCTGTCCATTTATTATCAAGTCGACTACTGGGCTGCCAGGATCTGAATACTTAGGTATTACCACCTTTCCTAACATGATATCTGCTAATTTTCCTACAACATGTACTATCTGAGGGTCTTTCTTCTTCCACCCTGGCTTCTTAAGGCATGCTTCCTTAATAGCCTTTCCATAAATAGGTATATCTTTGATAGCTTGAAACAGTGGAATTTGAATATTCATATTTTTTAGCTCAATAATATCAAATGTTTCTTCCTCCTAGGGTATAGGTTTTTCTTTATTTAACCTCTTTGGAAAGGGTTGATTTGAAGTGTGGACAGTAGTTTTGTTGGGTATATCAGTAGGCTGGCTGGTATTTGGCAATGTGGCTTCTGGAAGCAGTGCTGCAGGAGTGTCTGCAACTTCCATAATTATAGGATATTAAAGTGTGGGCAGGGTGGTACCGAACCTCAAATAAATATTAGCTATTTATACTGAATAAGTAGGGCACTATTGAGTGTCAGTAGTGTATGCTTTCTACTGCTGCTATTTAATGTTTAGATTTGGCTGTGGTTTAGCAGGCAATTGGGTAGGCTTTGGATTAGCATTAGTTGCTGCAAGAGGTGGCATTATTGTAGGTGGTTGCACTGGAGGTGGTATTTGTGGATTGCCAAAATTTTGGTGAGGCCACTATGGAGGCCCCCTCCATTGGTTAGTTTGCTGCCAATTTCCTTATGGTGGTTGCCATTGATTCTGCTGACTAGGCCACTGATTATTTTGTTGATTTGGCCACTGATTATTTTGCAGAATTTTCCATTGGTTATTTTTCTGGTTTGGCCATTGGGGTTGAGAGTACTGAGAAGTGTTCTGATAATTTTGGTTTTGGCACTGCTTATTATTAAAATTTGAAAATTATTGAGGATCTTGTGGCATACCTTGTTGTGAAGCCCATGGTCACCGTTGAGCGACGAAGAACACTTGATCATTGTCTCCTTCTATCTTCATGTAGTTAGTTGACAAATGTTGGTTTTCCAAATTGGCTACCAGCTTACATCCACAGTCTTGCTTCTGTTTGCGACAGTGTGGATAGTACTCAGCCAATTGTGTTTCAGCTTCTGCATGCTTCTTCTTGGCAGTCATTGTGTCAAGATGTGTAGCTACATCATTTATAATATCTTTCTTGAAATCTATGAGAAAATTGGATATCTCCAACTTTGAGATGCCTAAACAAATCCCTTTTGTGACTATGGTCCGGTATCCTATGCCTTTCTTCATAGTTGACCTTGAGTAGTTTTGACAGATTTTCTTGAGGTCGTCCCAAGAAGATTGGGATATGTCTCCACCAGCCATCAAATCTAATGCTTCCAAACAGTTGTCATTTACCCCTCTCAAAAAGACTAGCTTCTGTGAGTCCTCTGCTAGTACATGCTGGGGATTCTTCTGCATTGTGTACAAAAATTGTGAAACATAATCCTCCAATGTTTCATCTTCCTTTTGAGACATCCTAAAGATATCATCTCCTTTAGGGTCACTGCCTTTGCAATAATCTTTATATTTTTGAAGAAACAACGTCTGCATCTCATCCCAGGTACTTGCTGCATTGGCTCCTAAGCCCATGAACCATCGTAATGTTGACTCTTTCATTGTTGTAGGAAACAACTTGAGCTTATGGGCATCAGTATTATAGTCAAAACTTTGACACAGTATGTCAAACTCAAACAAGAAAGTGTTAGGGTCCTCAGCTATAAGACCATAAAACTTTTGAAGAGCAGCTATGGGTATATTCTTGAGATTAGCATTGTTTATAAGGCTTGGGAGAGGAAATGGGAAAGTAGGATGTGCCATTACTAGAGGTATTTGATTGTGGAGTTGCTGCTGGAAAGGAGCATTGGCTACTAGATTGTTAACGTTAGGTGGATTTGGGCCGGAATTATCTAGAAAGCTTGCCAAGATTTTTGCAAAAGTTCAGAAGCCACTTACGTCAAATGGTTCTACTCTGGAGGAAGATGCTGCAGGAAAGTCAGGGCTTGCATCCTCAAAGGGTAACTCAACTTCCTCGTTCAAATTAGCAGGCTCTGCTGGGAGAAATCTGCCATATTCATCTTTTCGCCTTTCTCTTTGATGAATGCAATTGAATTATTCATGCTTGTGAAGCAATTTTTAGAGATATAAATCTAAAAACTAATCTAGGAATGAAAAATGACTCGAAAAATGTTCCTAGCTTGACACCATCCCCGGCAGTGGCGCCAAAAATGAACCGCCTCACAATAGGTGTATAATAATCATGCTCAAGGCCTTTCTTAGGAATGGTTCATTCAATCTAAGGACTAATTTTCCCAATATGAGGTGCATTTAACTTGTCAACCTAGGGACGTATACTTGAAATGGTCGGCACGGTATGTGCACTAGGTTCCTTAAGGAGTCATACTGCTTATGCTGCAGGAATGTAAAAATGCATAAAAGAAACCTACACTAGCGCTGCAGAAAAGAATACATTTATCTTCTTATTGGAATGAATGCTAGAAATTGCAACTCTACTGAAACCTAAGATTTCAACCTAAAACATCCATTATAACTATTCTTGCAGATGCTGCAGGAAGAAATTGTAACTTCTATCTAAAATACTGGAAATGCTTGGAAATTCTGGAAATGAAATCTATTCTATTCTAAACTATTCCACCTCCCAAGTGGGCCCCCCTAGTTAGTTTCTACTAAACTATGAACACAGAATGTAAACCAAGAACTATTTCATTGCGTTTCAAAAACTTATTACATAAAAACAAGACATGGAACTTGAAATATACTGCTGTGAAAATACAACAGTGTTCTTCCAAAACCTTTTCTCTGATTTTCCATCCCCCTCAAACTATCGGTCCAATCCCTATATATAGAGGATCGAACATTATTACAAAATAGAAAGGAAAAACCATCTTGCTGAAAACATGCCAGAGAAGAATATGGAAATACAACAACCCGCGGTGTGGGTAATGAAACTCGAATGACCAATTCAACATACTAAGTGCAGAGGGAATATAGGCGCGCTACATCCCCGCATCCTAGAATAATGGCTCCATTGTAGCAGCCATTTTTTCCTGGTGCTATAATGATCACTCTGCCATAGCTGGTCTTCAACGGTCTTCTTTGAATACTGTCGACCACTCTCTAGCCGCTTCTCTCCTGTCAAGTTAGTTATGACGTGGAAATATTCATGCAACAAGCTTAATCAAATTAAATATCTAGATGTTAGAACATATATTTTTATGGTTTTATGAAATACTACATTATATGTATAATATTAGCAAAGTATGTCAAAAACATCTACCCATGGTTTAACAGTTCTATCTGGACTTTTATCACACGTTTTGACTAGCTAGGCTCTCAAATGTTTTAAAAAAAACTATAACAAAGTATTCAAATTATACAAAAAAAAGGCAATAATTTATGCTTATCAGGTCTTATGCTTTAAACTTCAAAAAGGAAGCAAGGGAGAGGATACTTGTAAGAGTCATGCCTCCCGAATCTAAAATGGAAGAGATAAAAGAAATGATGAAAAATCATTCAAATAAATTTGTGGCAAAGATAAGAGCCTACAAGGTGCTACAAGGGAAGTTCTTAGATCTTGATATCATGACAAATGCTAAATGGAGAGAAATTCTTAATCTACCTATAGAATCAACTAGCTGTGAGAATCCATTACTTCTCACCGAGACACCTCATATAGAGGAGCAGAAAGAAAAAGCAAATCCAGAGCACATTGCTTTGGATAATATGGAGGATAATGAGACCATTGACTTAGATAAAGTCATGGATAATATTGAAATTCAAGATATCACTCACTATGATTGTGATAAGGATCCACATAAGGATGATGATATAATATTCATATCCCTTAAGGATCAAGAAAAGAAACAAGCATTGGAGACACAAGGAAATAAGGACATGGATGTTGCTAATGAGACATGGCTAGACACTTCCATCATTGACATAACATGACTGGACCCTAAAAATAAATTCAAAAGGATGAAGATGTCACTCCTCAATAAGCTCAAACTAATGAGTAGGACACACCTCTAGATGCAACATAGGTGGGCACATAGAACAATATGCTAGTATTGATGAAGGCCATCAATCTGCTAGAAGGAAATGAAGAATCTACTACAGCAGATACAAGCATACCCGAAGACAAGGGTTATGTAGAAACAAAGGATACAACAAATGAATCGAAAGATACAATTGCAGAACAAGTTACTATCAATGATCAACAAGACAAGTCTACTGATCAAAATAAAGAACGAGAAAAACAAGGAGAGGAAAAGAAGGAGAAGAGTGAAGAAGAAAAGACAGATGATTCTCAAAAGAAAACAAATGAGAAATCTACTAAAACACCCAAGGTTGATGAAGAGACGTCTTCACCTAACCAACAAGTGAACCCTGAGCAGAAGGCACAAGAGGTTTCATCTACAAAGCCTTCACCGAGCGCCCCAAAGAAAAAAATGAACTAGCAATGGTAGTTCATACATTTGTTTCTACACAAATCTCAAGGAAGAAGAAGAGCAAGAATGAAAATCTAGGCACTCTGGATGAAATAATTGAGATTCCAGTATGTGATCCTAGAACATTGGATCCTACTGAGTTGACAGAGTATGCTAGAATTTGTGAAAGGAAGACTATCTGGGATAAGCTAAGAAAAGCCACAAAAGAAGCAAAGGTACTTGAAGTTGCAAAAGGAATACTCCAGCAAATTTTACCTGATAAAAATGTTGATCAAATAGCTCCCATGCTTAATCAATTAGTGGTTCTCATTTGATGCTATCACATCCCAAAACATAGATGCTAAAAAGGCTATAGAAGATAGACTTGAGAAGAAATATGAATTTAAGTTAGCAGAGAAGATAAGCCAAGAAGTGGCACTGAAAAAGGTGAAGCTATCTGAAATCGTAAGCACATTAGACCCTATAATTTTAGAATCAATAGCCTTAATTCAAAAATTATGCATTTTAGATCAGCTCACCAAGGAGCATACCGAAATGATAGTACAAATTGATGTTGATCATCAAGCTAGTGCACAAGGTCTCACAGACAATGAAGATGCAATCAAATTGCACCGAGACCAGCTCAAGCAAGCTAGGACACTGAGAAAGGATATACAAATTGCAAAAACAAATTTTAGAGATGAGGTAAATGAGCTTCAAGCTCAACTCTTACCAACTCTCACATTACTACAACAACATATGACACAGGCAAGAACACTTATTTCTACCCCAGAAATGTCTGTCCTAGACAATGTTTATGATATGCATGCTAGGATTGAACTAGAGCACATGGCACTGGAACTCCTCAAAGAGAAATGAGAGAAACTAACGGAAGAAATCAAGAACAATCACTCTCACATTCTTGACACTTGGTAAGTTACACATTTTTGACAACTCATAAGTTGTACATTTTTGTCATGATTATCAAAAAAGGGGGAATTGATATGTACAGTCAGTCAGTAAAAAGGGGGAAATGATATGTACATTCAGTCATTAAAAAGAGGAAAGAGTATGAAAAAAAGGGGAATGTATTGTACAAAGGCAAGTATACATGTACATATACTTATACTATACCGATGCATACAGTTAGGGGGAGTCATATAATGACAAGGATATATACACGGTGTACATACTAAACATTTTAGTATTTTGCACATATCAATTTTTGATACTAATGTCAAAGGGGGAGATTGAAGACATTATATTTTGCCATTAGTATATGCAAGGAAAAACATGATAAATACCATCAATTTATACTACACCGATAGATAGGGCACAACACTACCCGACGCCAAGGTTATCGATATTGCTAAGTACAAAGCATCCCAACGCAACACTATTCAGTGTTACTCGATGATAGAAAAGTCAAAGGAACCCGACGAGTAACCAATAGCGAAAAATGAAGAAACAATAAAGAGTGGAACCTGATAGATGAAGGGAACCCGATGATTAGTTCAAAGAAGGAACATCGATAGACTTTCAATTCACATTGATGATCACATACCGAGAGTCAGTTACATCCTGCAAAAGGTGGATCTGACTTTCCATGTCAGATAAATCACTGAAGTTTTACATTTAGCTTCTTGATTTGTTTTAAATCTATTATGTGAGGGAAAAGAAATGTAATTATTATTGTTTTTATCAGTTTAACTGATTTAAAACATGCAAACTAAAGGATCAAGGTCAAGTTGTATACCTTGGATCTAGAGTTAGCATTGTAATGCGTGATTCTAAAATAGGTCAAATAAATTATATAAATAGATTCTCAATCAATTGTGAACATGTTGTTCGATAATGATTGTAGCCACTGAGAGAATCTAAGGATCAGACAAGAGAATTCAAGCAGAAGCACAGACAAAGATCAAATCAGTTTTCAAGAACAAGAACCAAGGCTACCGACAAGCAGGAAAAGGTATTAATCAATCACTATAGGTGATATTCATATACTATAAGCTTTAATGGATCTGTAATCAACAATTATAGATTTCATATAGTCAGGTCATACATATTGTACACATTCTAACAAGTGGGGTACACTTAAAAAATCTTGTAAAGGAAGGTGGATTTAACAATCCTATTGTAAATATCTTAACCGAGTGCACACTTCATCAGTTGTTAAAGCTCTTAAAAGAGTAGATCCTAACAGGTCTCCACATTAATACTCCTAATAGGGTAGATCATCAGAAGTGATCTAATTATAAGCCTTAATCGACTCCCTTCCATTCTACAGATAATGAAGTTTTGTGGGTGCCATCCCCACCATAGTTTTTAGTTCCTAACAGGAGTTTTTTGTGATATCATATCTTGTGTTATGTATCTATTACTTTCATGAATGTTGCATATAATTAAGTTTATGAATTAATATTATATCCATAAGAAAGAACATCAGATTTGGTTGGTAATACAATAAAGATTGATTGCTAATGAAGAAATGTGAAAAGTGTTAAAATTTTTAGAGCTACTGATTCACCCCTCCCCTCTCAGTACTACCTCCCATTAATCCCAACAAGTTCATCTATGGGGACATGTGTCTCCCTAATGAACAATGTTTAGGGGAGGCCTCAAGAACAAGTGTTTGAAACCCCGCCAGACCGACATGCGTTAGACCCAATCAAGAGTGAATCCTTGGAAGAGAGATATGTTTGTAAAAAGAACCTACAGACACATTCTGTGTCAAACTACCAATGTTGAACATGAAAGGGTCAGCCCATGTAGATGAAATATAAGGCTTTTGGTGACTCATAGGGGATCTATTCCTATTAAGAAAGAACCTCTGAATCTCTAGTTGGGTGGAGTAGAATTTCCTATCCATTGGGCATAGATTCATGAAAAGGGGTCCATAACAAAGAGACCCACCTCAAGAAAAAGAGAAGATGCAAATAACCTATGCAAGCATGCACTTGAAGGAAAAATAGAAACTAAAAACATGCATTCCCATAAGGAGAATGCAACATGTGCAACAACACTTCTTGGAAAACAAGAAAATTTATAACCTATTATGTATAGAGATTTACATTAAAATTATGTTAGACAAAGGTATTGAATGGCTTATTGATGTAGCTACCCTTCCTAATTATCTTATGATATTTCACATGCTTTTGGACATCTGCCTAGAAAATAAAGTCTAATAGGCATCCAACATGTTGGAATTCCTTACAAAGCTTTATTACAAAAAATATCACCCATGTTTTAATGTTGTCTTCCTAAAATGAATGGGCAAACTAAACATGTTGTCCTGGATGCTCATTTTCATGCTCTGAGGTAAGCATGACTAGGGGCCCCTTCTAGATATGAGCTAGATGTTTGATAGGACATCCTCTTTAGTGCTCTATTTCCCTGATCTCTTGTTGGCCAACATGGGGCAATTTTGATGCCTTCTTTACTGGTATGGAGATCTCCTCTTTTTTGCTGAAACTCATGGCTTTCTGATTTAGAAGCTACCAATCCACCATCAATAGATGAGAAAATGACATCAAACTCATCCAGAAAGGTTTCTTCATCATCAATCTCCTCTATGATTCCTTAAATGCCATAAATTTTCCCTATATCATAGAAGTCCTTGTGAAAACTTAGAGAAACAACAAGATTCTCTCCTTGAACTACTTTTTCTACTGTGATGTCATGCATAAGTTGAGGAAAAACCTTACACACATCGGTCTTCTTATCTTGAAGGAAAGGGGTGTCCTTAAGACTATTCCCTTCTTCTATATGAACAAAAAAAGGGATCTCTTCAAATGAGAGGATTGGATCTTCCTCCTCATTATCCTCCATCTGTAGAGAGTTTATTTGGAATAAAACCTTCTCAATGTCCTCTTGCAACTCCTTTTGTTGCTCAAGCTTTGATTTCATCTCCATTTCATCTTCCTCTTCTTTTTCTTCTTCTTCAATAACAACTTGTATTACAAGAAATTGCTCTTGTAATTTTCTCTGAACCTCTTCTTGTTTTTGTTGTTGAAGTTGAGCCTCATAAGAAAATTGATGTTCCCACTAGTGATATTCCTCCTCCTCCTCAATATCTCTCAACTGTTCTTGGAAATTCAACATTATCTCTTTGGTGCTAACATTTTCTAAGCTTCCCATATTTTGGTTTTGGAGGTGTAGAAGGCCCTTGTGGCTGGTAAACATATGAAGGTTGCCAAGAAGGATATGTAGGGGTGGGTGGGAGGTAAGCACTATAAAATTGCTCACAATTCTTTGTAGCAAGGGAATATGGAGAAAAAATGGAAGCATTTATAGCCTGATATTGTGGGTAGGGAGGAAAAGTGTTTGCATTTTCATGGAAGGGAGTAAAGAAACTCTGTTGTCCATAATATCCCTGCATACTAAATAATTTGAAATACAGAGTCACCAAGAGCTTGAAATATGCCCCTTGAGGGCTGAAAATACTAAAGAAAGCACCGAATCTCCATATGTGAAAGTTTTTTCCCACCAAACATGCCAAAAAATATTTTTGATCCCTAAGAGGCTCGTGCCTAAATAAGGGTAGTCGAGAAGCTTCACAAGAGTGGGACAAAATGTTCCCTGTGAAACAACCTCTAGGATTTTAGAAGTTGAATCTTCATACTAGTGTTTTTGGGAAAGGGAAGAGAGAGAAAAATGGGAAATGACTACCCTAAGGTGATTCACCAAAAATTTTACAACCCTTTTAACCTATTTTTATAAATAATAAGAACAAGAAACTCCTAAAAGATTAGGCATAAAATGCCACAAAATTATCATTGTTGGAGACCACGGGACACAAAAGTCAGACAAACACAATGTAAAATATTTAGATCTCTCCATGAGAAACACTCATTAAGGCTCACAAGAGTTGTTCCTATGATCTCACTAAAATAACTACTTGATGAGAATTTCATTCACCAAACGACATAGTATAACCTCATATTACAAAAAATGAAAGAGTATAAAACATGGTTGAATAACTTATGAATCTATGATAAACTTATAGAAGCCTGAAATAAGAAATGATAGCTATGTTCCTCTAGAATGACAAAGAGCTTAAATTTATTCACAAAATAAGAGAATAACAAATAGTAAAAGAAACTGGGCATAGTCCAATATGGACCCTCTATTGATTATCTGAATACAAATCTAAGGTCAAAGAATGATACAATAGTTATTTCCTAAGTTTTCTTTTCAAATTTGGTGAACAGAAAAACTTCAAAACCAATAGATCCTTATTACAATATGCTCACAGGATTATATAGAGAAACCTTTGATCATTTCAATCATAGGATGATCATTCTTATATTACAATCAAAGGGCATGCTAATAAATCAAGTATGATTTTCTCAATTTTCCATGATGTGGGCAAGTGTAAGTGGTCTACTCAATGTTTGTAGCATGCTTTCCAACTATGGATGAAAAGGAAATCGTGGAAATATTTTATAGAGGAGAATATGATTGTACTAATTAACCAACTAGATGTCGTTTGAAACATGTATGAGTTTCCATTGGTCATGGGTGTCATGCAAATTGGCATATTTGGGACATATTCATTGGTGGTCCCATCACAAGGTGAGGTCAGCCTGTTGTCTGACTTTCAGTCACCCTTTTTTTGGCATTCTTGGAGTCATATGGTCATGTCATGTTGGTCTGGTCAGTCTGATGTCTAGGTCTAAGTCTTTCCTAGGACAAGAAGTCTTTGTCGGGTTTCCCCTGCCATTGCCTTTCCTTCTTTTAGCCGGGCGGGTTGTTATCAGAGTTTCATTATTTTGGGTAGGTTGTAGATCCTAACCCGGAAAAGATTTTTGCTCCAATTGATGTTCTTTCTTAGGCAGAGATCGAAGATTGGTATGGCTTGATTCTACAGGCCTCAACGATCCTAATGCAACAAACGGCGAGCAATTTGGTTAAGAAATGAGCGAGAATGAGCTCGACGGGATTTCAGAAATCATCTTCTCCATGGCGGAATTCTCACTAAGAAGGTAATTTTCCACAAAGAAGAAATTTGAGCTCGGCAGATTTCGCACCTCTCGGGTGATTTTTCGCAAAGGAGATTTTTACAGTTTGCGGGTTTCGCACCTTTTTGGTGATTTTCCGCCAAGAGGAACTTTGCATTGTGCAGATTTCGCGCCCCTCAGGTGATTTTCTGCAAGCTTAGTTATAGTAAGGTGGGCCCGATGTATTAAAAGGGAATATTATTGTTTTAAGAGATCAAATAAAGCATGTGCTTTAAGTGGAGAATCACTTTTCCAGTTTTCCGCCGAAGAGAAGTCAAGTTGCAAATTTCCGCCAGGAGAAGCACTTTTCCAGTTTTCCGCCGGAGAAGCACTTTTTCTATTTTCTGCAATGGATAAGTGAGATGGTCATTTTCCGCTAGAGAAGCACTTTTCTCATTCTCTGCGAGGAGAAGCACTTTTCTCATTCTCCGCGAGGAGAAGCACCTTTCCCATTTTCTGCCAAAGGGAAGCTGATTTGGTATTTTCCGTCGACCGATATGGGGCGTTTTAAAATCATTCAAAGAGTAAATGATGTTTCAAATCTATGGCCCAATGGATTCAGCTCAATAATGCTGGTTGGAGATGAAGAGTTTCATATTCTATAGTGACTGTTCGAGTTCTCAGATTCGAAAAGTCTTTCTCTTTGCATTCTGTCTCTTTGTATTCGAAGAAGAGGGAAGGTCATTGGCTCTTAGAAGCCTGATGTATTGTAAAGTCTATAAATTCTGAAAAGAATTCAGTATACAAGGTCGGAAAACTTGTTAATGAAGCAGAAGTGATTCTATTTACATAGGCTTTGTCTCATGTTTGTTGCTCCACTTTAGTGAATCATTTGCATTTTGAATAGATAGAATGGTCATATGTGAAGCCGCAGTTGCATGCTGGATTCTATTTCATGTTTGTGATTGCAGTGAAAGTAATTCTACTTGCTTGTCATGTGTGATTCTTCCTCTGTTCATTCAGTAGTTTAGGTGCATCAGAATAGAAAGAAAAATTGTATGCGGAACTGTGATTCCCACTTCAATTCTATTTCATGTTAGAAGTTGCAGCTTAAGCAAATTCCATTTTGCTGTCCATGTACGATTTTTCTTCTGTTCTCCTCAGTAGAACATGCATTTTTAGAATAGGTAGACTAGATCTAAATATAGATTAAACATTATCCTTGCCTGAATTGTTTGTGTCTACAAGCAATTCGGTTAAAACTCATAAGGAATAAACCTGGTGATCAGTATAAAAAGACACATTCATTGCATAACAAACACAATCAGGGAGCTGTACCTGTCAATTTAGAGGGCAGTGATAGATAACATACATTGACCCATTTGTTGGTAGACATCCTTTTGTTCTCTCACCTTGGGGTATAGAGAGTCAGAGATTATAAATCTAACAAGAGGACAAACTGTTAACCAACAGTTTTTGGCCACTCTACTGGGGAAGACTTAGAAAGAAAGTATACCATAAGTTTTTCTCAAAATTTTAAGGCATCCTGGATTCCAGATTCACCAGGAGTGCAAAACTAAAGGGAAAGATTGACCCAGTATATGAAGAGCTTAAAGAAGTCAATTTCCCTATTCTTGAAAATATTTACAGGAAAGGAAGGGCTAAGTCGAGAGAAGAAGTTGAAGATAACAAGCCTGAAGAAATTCAATTGCCTGCTAAAATTCCTTTCAGAACAAAGAGAAGCAAATATTCTTCACCTCCTGTTGGTAGAACTCCTATTTCTGCCACCTGTAATTCATTGATCCTTCACGGAATTGCACTTCCCCTTTCAGTTTCATTTCAAGCTTCTCAACCAAACACAAGGTTAGTAAACATGGCCGTTCCTTGGGGAAACGCAATTGGGCCTCTCAACCTCGCAGAAAATCATGACTTGCCAAAGGCCTCAAGAAAGAATTTTCCTAGATTCAATGGTGATGGTACAGTATCAGCAGAACAACACTTGAGTGCATTTCAGAAAGCATGTAGTGTGGTGAATCCTCAGCATGAG
>MU223559.1:168435-178820 GCA_018584345.1 Thuja plicata | reverse complement strand
AAAGCACTAAATATGTGGGCTCAATGAACAACACATCGTTTAATTGCTTTTGGATCAGAAATTGAACAACACAAACTCACTAAATTTTGTGGTTAATTGAACAAAACAAACTTTCCCTTTCTGTTTTATTTAAGATAGGAACAATTAAATCAAGGTCAACATAGCTTGAGGGAAATAATTTTTGTTTTAACTGTTTGGGGAGAAAATGGCTTAGATTAGGAGAGTATGCTCTTCTTCTTTGAAAGAATTAGAAATCCAGACATCCAAAGCTCGCCAATCCTGGTTACCGATCTTTAAACAATAGAGGGCCTATCGGTCAAGGAAAAAATCTCCTAGGAACGACCCAAGTGAGGATAGGTCTTACGCCGACCCTTCCAACTCACTATAAATAGTTGCTTCCTCGTAGGCCAAAGCCTCAGAAGATGGAACTGGTTTTGTTCTTGGAATTTTGACATCATTCCTTGAACATATCAGGGTATATATAGAGCGGAGCCGCTTGAATCTTGCTTGCGAGACTATATATATTCAGGTACTCATAGGGCTATATGCCTCAATTTTTCCTTGTGAAATTCTATGGGGGATAGTTATGGATGGATTGCCCAATAATCTATAACAACTTCAACTAAAAGAATACCTGATTCATCCCTAAAAGGGTGATAATCTTTGTGCAAGGCAAAAAGTAATTGCCCCAAGACACTTGTCATATCATGCCCTCACTTGTGTTTGGAGTCAGCTAATACAACATCATGACTAGAGGCATTGCATGCTTGGTGATGGCTGTATTCTGATTAGCATTTGAGTGTGTACCTAAGTCAATGAGCAAAGATTTTCATCCTCCACCTAGAAATTAGGACAAAAAGAGTGTTTTTTTCACCCTCTTAACAATGCAAAATTGTTTGACTTGTTCAAAAGCTCACTAAAAAGACAAGCTCATCAAAATAATCAACAAATTTCAAACCCTGGGGTACATGTTTTTTTCACGCCTTACAACACCTCTTGATGCAATCTGGAAACAAACAAATTCACACACTTCAAAAACAAATTTTTCAAAATTGACCAAAACTGACAAGACCATCATAGGATTGCATCCTATTTTTCCCAAGTCATATACGGGGTTTAGGATCGTATCTGGTGCATTGGATCACATTTAGTCAGCATATAGTCACATCTAGATTCTAGGATCACATCTGGTATCATCAGAGGCTCGCATCTAGGAGCTCGCATTCAGAGCAGTGGGCATTTCTAGAAGTTTTTCTTAGGAGGTCTGAATTGATTTAGCTACCCTTTTTTCTCTTTAGCTAGTTCCTATGGTTTTTTCTAGTCTCCTTGCTGTTAATTTCAAAAAATTTTGAAACGTCCACCTTGCATGGATAGTCAGTCTTTCACGATCAGTTCAATACATGTGGTCTATCCATTTTCTATCAACAACTTGGTTCCCAGCTCACTATCAGGGCATTCTAACCCTCTGACGTTGGAATCATTTACATCCACCAACAAAAAATAGTTACTTCTACCTAGACACGCCCACTTGAACGATCTGAAAACCATACTTGCACTATTGGAAAACATTAACGAAGTTGAGAAACAAACTTCATGGTTAACACAAGACGCAACCAGTACATAACTAAAGGATCAAAAGTGCCTCCTAAAACACCACACTTCCAAGGAGAAACTTCTCGCAGTTCCCTTTTTAATCTAGATTCACCTCTAATGGATAGCTACGCTAATGACTCGAGTAAAGCCTTTGAGGGTTATAATGATGGCAAACAAGTACAATCCAAAGGCACAAAAGAAGAAGAAAGACCCAAGTTTGAACATAATCCATTTGGGTCAGATAGTGAAGAAGAGATCCCTGAAGATGAGTATGAGAAACTCAAACAAAGTAAAAGGATCCACAAGCTATTGGAACGGATAATTGGTGATGAAAAAGAAAAGTAATTCCTCCATCTAGCCTCCTCAGGTGTCAAGCTACCCAAGGATTATAATGTGGATGACCTCAAAGAAAAGGAGGTACCAAACCCAATATATATTCTCACCAAATAGCTCAATCTAATGCAAACAGAGCTCACCAACCTCAAACAAGAGAAGGACAAAGCTAAAACAAAATACTCTTTGGACGCTATTTGTCCATTTCCTTTTGACAAAAATATCACTATGGTCCCGTTTCCTCCTAATGTGGAAAGACCTAAGTATGAAAAATACACAGGAGAAACTGATCCACATGACCATGTAAGGGAATTTTGTGCTCTAAGCATTGAGTACATGCACGGACCCACATACCTCATGCGACTGTTTCCAGGAAGTCTAGGAGGAAATGCTATGGAGTGGTTTTCCAAATTGAACCCTAAGGTAAAAACATTTGAGGATTTAATGCAATGGTTCATTCAACATTACTCCTACAACATCCAACATGATGTAACTATGATGGATCTATGTAACACCAAACAGAAAACTGGAGAATCCTTTACACACTTCCTACAAAGATGGAGGAAGATTTTTGCGCGATATTCAAGGGTCATTCTTGAAATAGAAAAGATGGAAATATTCATCAATAATCTCATGCCAGAATTGAGCTATGCTCTACAAATGCAAGATTCTCCTAGCTTCGATAGGATGATTAAAAATTCCCTCCACATTGAGGAAGTCATGGTCAAAAAGGGTGAGATCACCCTTCAAAATGAAAACAAAGGCAGTAGCTCTAACTCCAAGCCTAAATGGTGGAAACAAAACAAAAATGTTGTTAATGACAAAGTAGTTGATGCCTCTCACATTAATTCTAAACCCGAAGCATTCAATCTAACCAATGACATGCAAGCAAGCAAAGAGGCTAAAGTAGCACCTCCCATCCCCAAAATGAACAATGATAATGACAAAGGACACACATGGACTTCAAAACCCCAAAGAACATTCACTCCTTTTAGGGAACCTCTTGAGACCATCTTAAAAATATTGGTGGATAATAGAGTTCTTATGATTCCCAATTCAAAACCATGGGAACCAATGGTCAAGCCCAGGTGGTGGGATAATAACTCCTATTGTATCTTCCACAAAAACAAGGGACACAAGACTAATAATTGTCTCAAACTAAAACATGTTCTCCAAGACCTCATTGAAGGAGGTAAGATCAAGGTGGACAGACACAATACGAATGAAGATCACACAGCATTCAACAAACCCTTTCCTAATTACAATCAAGGAGAAACATCCAAAGGGAAAGGTAATGAGATAAACTACACCTATTACAAACATGATAATGTGATCAATATGCTCAACATTAAAACTGAATCCATCAATGTGATCACAATTAAAGGTGCTTCATCCTCCACAAACGCTGTAACCCAGAGCCAAGCACAGGTTATAATCAAGGGACCTCCAAAGATGACACCAACGTCAACATCCAAGGTTCCTATTGTCACTATTCCTAAACCAGCAGCAAAACATGTGGTCACTATCCCTAGAGAAAAATATGACTTGGTAGACCAATTGCAATGAACTGCTGCCAAAATTTCCATCTTTGAGTTGCTCAAGATATCCACTGTGCATAGGGAAATCCTTGAACAAGCCCTACACGCTACTAATGTTCCAAAGGATATCGATATAGACAAGTTCCAAGCGATGGTCAATCACATCTCTTTGCTACACTATCTCTCCTTCTCTGAAGAAGATGACAAGTCATTGACCCATCCACACAATCAACCCCTCCATATTGAAGTTCTTATTCATAAATCCCATGTTAGACATGTATTGATAGATGGAGGCACATGATTAAATATCTGTACACTAGATTTAGTCAGGAGGCTAGGCCTCTCAGAGAAAACAATTGACACTAGAAACAAGATAACCATCAAAGCATATGATGAGGAAGAAAGATCCTCCATGGGTCTCATTGCTCTACCTATCAGAGTTGGACCCATTGAAAGAAATGTTATATGTCAAGTTCTAGATCTACCACTAGCCTACAACATTCTACTAGGCCGACCATGGATTCACGAGATGCGAGCTATACCATCCACTTATCACCAATGCATCAAGTTCCTACATAATGGGATAGAAGTGACAATTCCTGCAGATGCCAAATACACTTGCAACAATATCAAAGTAGGTAGCATGATCCCACACAATAAAGAGGCTATGGATGCAAATTCTCCTTAGACTACCAAGGACATGGTTATGAAAGTTTTTAGCAAAACATTGAAACTTCAAGAAACAGGAATGGGATAGTACAAGCTGGACCTGACTCCTTCACTGACATAACTGCCAATATCACCGAGATCCTATGGAAAACCATCACAAAAATTCACACCTCTAGCACTCAAAGAGCCAGAAGTACACAAGGCAACTGGCATGATAAAGGCATCCACATCTTCTTCAGATAACACAGAAGAATAGGCAGTCTTGAACTGGCTTTACAAGGGAGAACCAGTGGACTCTGAGGTCAAACATGAGAAGATATCACCAGAGAAATATGGAAAGGGATATGATTTCCTCAAACAAATGGGTTACAAAGGAAAGGGACCTCTAAATGACAGAGGATGAGGGATCATTGAACCCATACCCATGGAGTTCTGCCTCAACAGAGATAAAATAGGACTAGGCTTTAATACCCAATCCAACAAACCTACTTCAAAAGAGAGTCCAACTTCTGAAATAGGGAGTGATAAAATAGATGAGATAATATCAAAACCATGGCCTTATGAGAGATCAAGCCCGTGAAACAAAAACTTAGAAAAATGCACCCTCATGTTGCATTACTGGTGAAAGCAGAATTAGAAAAGTTGTTGAAAGCTGGATTTATTCGAGTCATTGCCTATGCAGCATGGATCTCTAATGTGGTCCCCATTTCTAAATCTGATAAATCTATTAGGATCTATAAAAACTTCAGAGACCTCAACAAAGCATTCCCAAAAGATGATTTTCCTCTACCAAATATTGACATGATCATAGACCTTACGACAGGCTACCAGATGTATTCATTAATGGATGGATTCTCAGGTTATAATCAAATCAAGATCACCCCTGAGGATCAAGAGAAAACTGCATTCACATGTGCATGGGGCACATTTTGCTGGAACGTCATGCCATTTGGGCTAAAGAATGCGGGAGCAACATATCAGAGAGCTATGACAACAATATTCCATGACATGATGCACAAAAACATGGAGGACTATGTTGATGACACACTGGCTAAATCCAAAGAAAGAGGTACTCATATTGCTAATTTAAGAAAGATATTAGATCGAATGGAATAGTTCCAACTCAGGCTCAATCCAATGAAATGTGCCTTTGGGGTCCAATCAGGCAAGCTCCTAGGATTCATAGTTTCAACAAAGGGAATCGAGGTAGATCCTGCGAAGGTAAAAGAAATTCTAGAGATGAATCCTCCACGTAATATCAGTCAAATGAGGACACTACAAGGGAGACTCTAGTCTATCAGGAGATTTATGTCCCAACTTGTAGATAAGGCGCAACCCTTTACTAAGCTACTACATAAAGGGGTTACATTCAATTGGGATGAACACTGTGAAGCAAACTTTAAAGAATTGAAGGGGTACCTGGCTGCTCCACCTATTCTTATGGTGCCTATTCATGGAAAGCCCTTACTCCTATACATTTCAGCTACAGCCACATCCGTAGGACTATTTCTAGCACAAGAGGACAAGACAAAGAAAGAAAGAGCTATCTACTACATTAGTAGGACCCTAGTCACTTATGAGCTCAATTATAGCATTATTGAGAAATCATGCTTAGCAGTCATCTTTGCATCACAAAAATTGAGACACTACATGCTCTCTCATACAGTCAAGCTCATTGCTAAGATCGATCCTCTAAAGTATCTTTTGAGCAGAACAACATTAACAGGACGTTTGGCAAAATGGGTCCTAATTCTAAGTGAGTTTGACATTGAGTATGTCAAATGGAGAGCTATCAAAGGACAGGTACTTGTAGATCAGTTGGTTGATTCACCACTCCAAGATGATGAACCATTACTAATTGAATTTCTTGATGAAACAATAATGCATCTAACTGAACATCCATGGAAGATGTACTTTGACAGTTCATTTACTCAACAAGGATCTGGAGTAGGGGTCCTCTTCATAACTCCACAAGGATACAAGATTCCCAAATCTTACAAATTAATGTTTCCATGCACCAACAATATCTCAGAATATGAAGCATTGATCAATGGCCTCAAGCTAGCCCTAGAATGGAAAATCATTGAGCTACACATATATGGTGACTCTCAACTAATTATCAATCAAGTAAATGGGGAGTATCAAACAAAAGATGAAAAATTGATGCCTTAAAAGCAACTAGTCGATGATCTAAAGAAGTACTTTGTCTTCGTCACTTTCCAACAGATACCAAGAACATAGAACAAGGCTGTAGATGCTATGGCTACCTTGGCATCCATGTTACAGCTAGAGGAGCATCAATTTCACTATGACTTCTTGGTGGAAGAAATATCCCATCCTTCCTTTTCCAATCTAGAATACCAGGTAATATGTGCCTTAAATAACCCAGATCAATCTCGATATGCCAGTATCATTGATTATCTTTCTGACCAAACCATTCCTACCAATCTATCTAGAAATGAAAAAAATATCCCTGATTAGCATAGCATCGTGTTGCATCCTCATAACTAACAACCTATATCGACGTAGTCTCGATGGTACACTTCTTCAATGTTTAGAACTCAAAGAGTCTGATCTAGCCTTAAAAGACGTCCATGAAGGTGTATGTGGATCACACTCAAACAACTTTTCATTAGCTAAGAAACTGCTCAGGGTAGGCTATTATTGGCCTACCATGGAGAAAGATGCTATTCAATTTTCAAAAGCATGTCTTAAATGCTAGACACATGGAAACCTTATTCATGCTCCTGCCAGAGAACTGATACCTTTTATAACACATTGGCCATTTTAGCAATGGGCCTTTGACTTGGTTGGACAAATATATACCAACTCTTCAAATGGACACAAGTTCATCATTACGGCCACTGAGTATTTCACAAAGTGGGTCAAAGCCATGCCGCTAATCAAAGCCACTGGAAAACAGGTGGCTATGTTCATTCTGAACTACATTATTTGTAGATATGGGATACCCTCTTCAATTGTGACAGACAATGGGGTCCAATTTAAAAATCAAGACATTGATGACCTTTGTGAACAGTTCCATATCACTCAACATTGCTCCTCGGTCTATTATCCTCAAGGTAATGGACAGGCTGAGGCATCAAACAAAAATATTCTCAAGATCCTACATAGAACTGTGAGAAAGTCTAGCATAGACTGGCATTTACAACTGAATCCGGCACTATGGGCCTACAGAACAAGCATCTAAACACCAACTAGAGCCACACCATTTTCTCTAGTCTATGGCGCTAAGGAAGTATTACCTATTGAGGTTGAAATCCCATCTTTGTGGATATCTTTACAAGGACTGGTTATTGATGAACAGTACCGCATAGATAGTATAAATTCTCTAGACCTACTAGATGAGCGCAGGAAACAAGCGTTCGATCACCTCAAAGTGTACCAAGAAAGAATGTCCAAAGGTTACAACAAGAAGGTCAAACCACATAATTTTGAGGTGGGAGACCTTGTCCTAAAAGAAAATCCTAAGAACCAGCCCAACAAAGAGCAGAAAGGAAAGTTTGAACCTAACTGGCTGGGACCATATGTTATCACTACTACCTTTGGGACTGGGGCTTACCGATTAGCAACACTTGAGGGAGACGTTCTTCTAGATCCTATCAACACTCTACATTTGAAGCGGTTCTACGCTTAATGTTTGGCTAGCAGAGCCTGTACAATAAAAATTTCTGGCAAAATACCAAAAACATTCAGAAAATTGATCTTGAAGAAATCCAAAAACAATGGAAAAAATCCTACAAAATTGGTATCCTTGGTGAAAACCTAGTAAACAGGCGCCTTGATACTACAAAAACATTCAAAAAAGAAATAATAGCAAAAAAAAATTGAAAAAGAAGAAAAAAAGTGCCTTGATGAGCACCTGGTAAAACAGGCATCTTGGTAGCAAAAAGAAAGAGAATCTTGCCAAGTGGTGAAAACCTGGCAATCAGGCGTCACTTGTGTTCTATGCTCCATCTATCAATACACTACTAATACTAGGCCTTCATAATTTTACCTGTGCTCATATGCTGACTTCATTTTCCTACATGACTATCTTGTCCTCACTTGGGATTTGTCTATCTTTACATCTTAGGAATAAGTCATTCTACACTAGGGGCATCTTTGATGGCATGGTCAGTTATGGTTTCTAGGTTTCTCTAGGCTGGTTTGCCTCACAAAAACAATGTTTCTTGACACATGCACAACAATGTCACTTTTTTAAAAACCAAGGTGTCTTTTAATGACATGGGACATGACATTTACATTCATAGCATTCCTACAAAGCCGTATTGGATTGCAAACATGAACGGATTATCATATCAAGGCACAGACATGGAACGCCATATTGCTTATATTCTAATTTTTTGATTGATGAATCTTTGCTGTGTTTGACTGATGAGTGAACAAGTACTACTTAAGCACACAATTTGTTATTGGTTTGATTATGATTCTTTTATGTCCTATTAATATTTTCAACTGGGGGCATCTAAGTAATTATAAATTTTATCTGATTGATTCTCAATTAATGATTTGTTATGTCTTCTTAGTTACTCAATGACGTCTGCGCAAAGACAAAGAGTCACAAGGATTGGGGGCATAATTTTTTCTTGATTTTATATGTATGGTGATTGTTCCACATGATCCTATAAATTTCACCTAACTTGGATGTTTATGGTAAGAGCTGCTACTATGGGTAGATAGCTGCATATATCTTGATCTTTGTTATGTGTAAACTACGGTGAGTTTGACACAATTTCCTTGTCTATTTTCTGATCCAGATTCTCACTAAGGTATACAAATCATAATGTACCCAAGGATATGAATTTTCAAGGTCATTGCGGGTCCAATATCTTGCCTTACTCAGAATCTGGTATATTAAAAGGAAGGTGACTGTTTTGTTATCCTGGCTTCTATGCCTTGATGCCTAAGTCTATTTCTGACATTCCAATAAAATATACTATTCATACTTTCATAATATTAGTGGGTATCAGTGATGGTTGTACTATCTGATGGTATCCATTCCAAAAAACTACCCAATGATGATAAAAATGTTGCAATATTTGCTAATCAGTGACAAGTCCTAAGAGTCTACATATAGCTGCATTTAGAGATTGCATGATGCATTTATCAACAAAAATAACAGCATAAGGAAATTTTAAAAGCTCAAACATGATTTCTATCTTCTTCTAAGTCCAAGTTAATTACATAATCAATGATTCCTGAAATCTCTGATCTATCGGGAACAAAATTGAACTCATATTTTCACATAATTAACTTGATAATCGTGTGTTTATTTTTAAACACACCGTCTTCTACTCCATTCTTTCTTGTCCTAACCGCTTCCTGCAAGTTCTATTGTTTTCAACTAAGGGATTTATTTCTTTTCCATTGATTTCTTTCCTAAGGGGGCATGATCACACTATCATCAAATTAAATTTTCGCTTGAAACAAATTCAAAATGACTTCGTTATCAAACAAACTAGGGGCATAACAATTTCCTTGACTAAATTCAGAACTGTTGGATAGAAATATTTGGTTCTCATAAGCTGGATATCTTATGTTTCCTCATTTTAGAAGATTTTTAAAGCTCCTGGTAGCTTCATACTAGCTTTTGGATGACAACCAAGTTCATAATCAGTATTATCATTTTTTGGACGACAACCAAGTTTAGAATTAGTATTTTTAAAATATTTTATTGATCTTTAGATGAAAACCAAGTTCAAAATCATTTCTATCAATTTGGTTCGATCAAGTGCGAGACTGATCTCATCAACATTTCATTCGACAACCAAGAACAAGATTCTCAATCTTTCTGAAGTCAAAATCAAAAACTTTCTTTGAATCAATGCGCTGCTCACACATCGATTCAAAGAGGAGAAAATGTAACCACCCAAATTTGGTCTGTTCTAACTATGGACCCTATTTTCCCTAATTGTGATCATACCCTCGATTATGTCCAAATGACCCTGTTACTGCTTGGCATAATTCTTTAAATCAATTTAATGTCCTAGGTGATTTTTATCACTAATTTATATTAACTATTATAGCCATATAATTCAAATCAATTTTGACTAATCAAATCAAACCAAAATCAAACATGACTGTAGTATTTAATTATAAAGGAATTAAATAAATCCTTAAATCAATTACCCACTTGCAAATAACCCATTCCCCTAGCCTATTTAATTTAATTAAAATGGCTATAGTCCCCTAATTATTAAAAAGCAATTTCATTGTTTAAATAATTAATTC
>MU223559.1:146017-168248 GCA_018584345.1 Thuja plicata | reverse complement strand
AACTCAACCCACTTGAGAAAGTCCACTTTCTCAAGCTTGACTTCCTTAAGGTCCACTTTCTCAAGCCATCCTCTTACATCCTCCCTTGCCTCTTTAAGGCTTTCATTAATGCCTCATTAATAAAGATTCCTTAAGCCTATGTCTCTCCCATGCCTTATTAATACCTTAGGCATTAATGGCTCTTACATCTTCATTAATGAGCCCCTTCACTCATTAATTCATATTGCCCCCCCCCCCTCTCTCTCTCTCTCTCTCTCATTCTTCTATAAATAGAAGCCATTTTTGAGAGTAAATAAGCCTTCACATTAGATAAAAAATACATTGTTATGCTATTGGATTACTCTTAGAATCATATTGCACTTCTTATTCCATGCTTTTTCATTGTTAAATATTCACATGCTTAGAGCTAGAATGCTTGTTTTTCATCTTTTCAGCTTGTTTTAATCTAAAATCCTTCATGCTAGGTTGTATTCATCACTGATTTGTAGCATATTCTAAGGGCTGATATGTTACTAATTATACTCTTCCTAGTTAGCAGGCAATAGGTCGATATTAGTGGTTTTGAATGTCTTATCTAACCTTTTGGACTAATGCAATGACTTATTGAGTGTTTGTGTCATTTTCATTAGGTACCCAAATACACACGCACAGTTATTACTATAGGATAAAAGTTAGGAAATCATATTCAGGATGTGGAATTTAAATCTATTCCCTTTGCTTGCTTCACTTGTAAAAAAGCAGGACACTGGGAAAAACAATATCCTAAGAAACCTCAGAAGGAGAAGAGATCCCAAATGAAGAAGTACGAGCCTAAGAAAGAATGGAGGGAAAAAACAAGTATAGCTACTGAACCTTCTAAAGTCTCTAAGTCAGGTATACATGACGAAATGAAGGAAGACAATGAACATGCTGAAAAATAATCAGAAATCAGTAAAGATCCTAACCTCCTGGTTGAAAATAAAGAGGGTAAGAGCAATAATGAACCAGAGGAGAATAGAGAGAGATCTATGACTCTGAGTGAGTTGGACCAAGCAAACAAAGAGAATACTTGTTGTCAGAGTTAGTAGTGCTTCCCATCTCCCCCAATTCTGGAATGCAATAGTGTATCTCTCAAGAGTCCAAAAAGGGTGAGTTTAGGGAATGTGGATAACATTGGGTTTCCTCAGGCTATTAACATGATGAATTATTTCACACCCTTAATCCCAATTTTTAAAGAATATACCTCTAATAGAAGCAACTCTGAGGAAAGTGATGATGAAATTTTTTCACCCATTGCGGACTTATGGAAAGAAGAAAACTTGGAGAACTACTTGAGATCTGGAAAAAGACAAGAAGAACCCTAGTCTAAGGTAAAGGGGAAAAAAGCTAGGAGTAGTTTAGTTAAGAAAGGAGGAGGGTCGATTCATAACAAACCTGGTGGATCTACAAAGAAAACAAATAGTTTTACTAAGGGAGGAGTTTAGACAAGAAGACAACAGAAAGTTGATGTAGGAACACCCAAAGGTGAGAAAAGAGGAAGAAAGTCTCTCAAAGATACCCGAGAGCAAGAAGCTAAACCGAATATAGTGGATGGTTGATAGCTTACCATCCAGAATATTTGTTCCCTAACTTTATAAATGAAGATTACATCTTGGAACATTAGAGGACTGAATAGCCCTCATAAGCAGGATGTCCTTAGAAACCTTGTTAGGGATAGTAAACCGGATATTTTACTTATTTAAGAAACTAAAATGCTCAGAGAGAAAGTGGAAAAAATTCAGCCTTTTAAGTATGGGGGAAGTATAGGTTCTTATTTAGATGGTACCTCTAGTGGGGTGGTTATTTTATGGAATAGACAGACTATAAGTTGCACTCTTTTGAAGATTAAAAAGAATATCATTCTTGTAAAAGCTCATCATATAAAAGACAATTTCACCTAGAATCTGTTAAACATTTATGCTCCTAATACTAGAAGCAGAAGACATAAATTATGGCTAAACCTTAAGGAGATTCACAAGGTTTTTAAGGAAGCTAGCTTGATGGTAATGGGGGATTTCAATACCTCCCTCAAAGAAGAGGAAAAAATGGGAGGTTTTCCTTGCCAGATGGAGTGAAGAACTGACCTTATGGACTACATAAATGATGAAGATTTTTTGGGAATGGAGCTGTAAGGAATTACCTATACTTGGTCTGATAGAAGAACAAGCAATGATCTTATTAAGGTTAAGCTCGACAGATCTCTCTTATCTCATGACTGGATTTCACGTTACATTTTCTCTCTTTCCTCTTCTCTTAGAATAGGATCTGACCATTTCCCTATATCTCTAAATTCTGATCTTATCAATGGTAAGAAAAATATTCCTTTCCATTTTGAAAGAATGTGGACAAACCATCCCAATTTGAAATATTGTATTACAGATTGGTGGAATTTTAAGCTGGAAGGGGGAGCTATGTACAAAGTTACCAAAAAACTAAATAGGATTGAAAAGGAAAAATCAAAACTTGGAATAAGGAGGTTTTTGGTGATATCTTTCTTTCAAAAGGAAGATTACAATAGGAAATAAAGGATATTCAAGAGAAAATCCAAATGGAATGGCTCTCAGAGGAACTAAGAAGAAATAAGGACACTATGTTGGTTGAATTTCATAATATCATATCTAAGAAGGATTCCTTTTGGAGACAAAGATCCAGAGCCCTATGGATAAAGGTCGGAGACAAGAATACTAGATTCTTTCATATGAGTGCTATGAAACACAAATCTATTAACAAAATCTCCAACCTCTCTACTAATGGGAAAAATATCAATAAAGAGGAAGATATAAGAAAAGAGATGCTTGGCTACTTTTCTTCTCTTTTTTCTAAAGATGAGAATATGGGCATAACAGATTAGGAAGATATTTTAACTACCATCCCTCAAATGATTGATGTTAGGGATAACAAAATCCTAAAGTCTATTCCTTGTGATAAGGAAATAAAATTTGTAGTGTTATCTTTTGAAGGAGAAAAGACTCCTAGTCCAGATGGTTTCCCCATGTTTTTCTTCCAACAATATTGGGATATTTTGGGAAAGGGTGTAATGGATGCGGTTAAAGAGTTCTTTGGGTCTAAAAATATATCAAGGGAAATGAATGCTACTTTCCTTATATTAATTCCAAAAAACCAGGGGCCAATACTGTGGATGATTTTAGACCTATAAGCCTTTGTAACTCCCTCTTTAAAATTATATCTAATGTCCTTACTTCTAGATTGTTTTCCTTATTGCCCTTGATCATATCCCCCCAGCATAATGGATTTGTCCCTAGGAGGTAGATTCTGGATTCCATCATGGTTGTCCATGAAATATTCAGTCCCTGGAAGCAACAAAAAAATAAGGCTTCTTAATGAAACTGGATATCTCTAAAGCTTATGACACGACGGATTGGCAGTTCTTACAGAAAGTTCTTCAATATTTCATTTTTGACACTGGGGTTATCAGACTCATCCTACAATTGGTTACTACTATGAGCTCCTCTATCATCGTTAATGAGGGATCCTTGAAGTTATTTAGACCTACTAGAGGCCTTAGATAAGGAGATCCCATGTGTCTCATTCTATTTTCTATCCTTGTGAAATTCCTTGGGAGGCATATCAATAAAATGGTGAGAGATGGTCGTATAACTGGTCTCCAACCCTCTTCTACCAGTACTATTTTCTCCCATGAGAAATTTGTAGATGATACTCTTATTATGGGGGTAGTTATTGTTAAAGAAGAAAGAAACTTGAAGAGAGCTCTCACCTCTTACACCTCCGCCTCGGGTCAACTCATCAACTGGTCTAAAAGTTCCATTTTCTTCATCAACACCCCTGAAGATAGACAGAAAAAAAACTCTTTTATTCTTGGTTGTAATATTGGTGTTCTCCCATATTCCTACTTGGGACTTCCCCTCTGTTCAAAACCTTCTGATAGCTTCTGGAACTCTATTATTGATAGATTCAATAACATACTGGCTAGGTTGAAAGGATCTCTTTTTAGTAACTGTAGGAAGGTCCAGATCCTAAATTCCACTCTTTAGAATATCCCTGTGTATTTGATGAGTCTCTTTAAGATACCTCAAAAATTCACAAATATTATTGAAAGGATTCAGAAATTATTCCTATGGTCTGGAGTGGAGGAGAAGAAAAGATGCAGTATGGTAGCCTGGGAAAATGTCTACAAACACAAACGCTGTGGAGGGCTTGGATTGAGAACAATGAAAAATTTCAATAAATCCCTTTTGGCTAAGCAACTTTGGAGAATCTATGGGACTCAAAAAAGGTGGAATACTATTATAAAAAAAAAAAATACCTTTTTAGACACAATTCTATGGAGGACTTCATTGCTAACAAGGAAACTATTAATGGCTCTTACATATGGAATAGTATCTGCTCCAAAGATATTATTATCAAAGGAATGAGATGGAAACTGGGGGATGGAAGTAGAATTGAATTCTAGGATGATAGTTGGATCCAAAAAGTTCCTCTTTCCAGCAATCAAGATTGGAAAGAAGCTATTGATTACTGTAAAGAAAAAATTGGGACTAAAGTGAAAGATTACTGGCAGGGGAACAACTGGAGGAATATTGGAATTAAAGATAGAAGATTTATTTCCCTCTAGCTTGATCTGCAAAGCTGGTTCATTCAGAATAATCAAGAGGATAAAATCATTTGGGTTCCCATGTCTGATGGTAACTATACTGTAGCTTCAGCTTGTGATCTCGTCATCAATCAAGAGGATAGACCTTTATGTCCATGAGTGTGGGACATGTTTCTTATTCCCAAAATCAATTTATTTTTTTGAATTTTAGCCCAGAATAAACCTCTCACCCTTGATAATCTTAGTAAAAGGGGTTTCCAGCTCCCAAATAGATGTTTTATTTGTATGGAAGCTGCTGAATCCTGTGATCATATAATGATGCATTGTTCCTTCACCCATAGGGTGTGGGACCTAATCCTTAAAAAATAGAATCTTTGCTGGTTTTTTCCTCTTCTCTGGCAGGACTTTGTTGAGCAATGGTGTTGTCCTCTTTCAAACTATTTGGCTAAAGAATTTTGGAATCTCCTGCTTCCTCATTTTTGTTGGAGGATCGAGAAGGAAAGAAATAATAGTGTTTAGGGATAAGCATTCTAAACATGAAGTGGTTAGAAAAATTATCTGTAGAGGAGTGGAGGAAAAATTTAACTTCCCTTTCAACATCAACAACATGAAGTGCTCTACTCAAATATCTTATGAGAACATAAGAAATTAGAATTTATGTACCCAAATCCCTAAGGCTGATCATCCTAAATTGTCTAGTGCATGGACCTCCCCCCAATGATTGGGTTAAATTGAACTTTGATGGTGCCCCTAAGGGGAACCCGGGCATGGATGGTGGAGTTGGTATTATAAGAAACTAGATGGGGTATTGGAATTGGTGCGGTGGCAGTCCCTCTTGGGCTTCAATCCAATCAGAGAGCTGAAGCTATGGCATCTCTCAATACCATGCTGCTGGTAAAAGAGATGGGCTATAAAAAAGTATGGATGGAAGGATACTCACTTAATATTATCAATAATATTAAAGGAATAAGTAAATCCTCTTGGTCAATTGAGCATATCATTAACAAAATCAAGTATATTGCTTCAAATTTTGAGTCCTTTCATGTGACTCACAATTACTGTGAAACTAACCAAGTTGTGGATTGTTTGGCTAACCTTGGGGTTATAAGTGATGTTAGTCATAAGTGGTATGAAACTATCCAAATTAATGATGAGATTGATGCCAAAATTTATTATGAAAGGATCAATCAAAAGGATGGTATTATTAGTAATAATGATTATTATGTATGATTTAAAGATTAATCAGTGTACTTTCTATATGAAGTGCCAAGTGGTCATTAAGAGAATTCATTACAATCACATTCCACATGATTTCTGGGTCTTAAACTCTACTGAGTTGCTAAATTATTCTGAGCATTCTAATTTCAGGCAGAGATATCTGAAGACAGAGAAAACTAGGAACAAGTTTATGAAGTCTGGTGCTCAAAATATGAAGAAGAAAGTTGATATGGGTGGAAATCTTAAGAGGGAGGAACCGAGAGAGTGTAAATGAAGATAGGAAAAAGACATCTAGAGAAAATTAATAAAAGGTGGAGTGTACCAGTTCATGAAGCGTCTGCATGGAAATAATAAAGACATTACCAAGGCCTTTGTTGTAGGTTGGATTAATGGTAAAGTAAACCTTACTGGAAAGAGCTTTACACTGTCGCTGGAGATTTTGGCTAATATTACTAGTCTTCCCCTTGAGGGCATGCATTTCTCCAAGGATAATAAGGAATGCAATAAAGCGTACAAGCTCTTCCCTAAGGTTGATGAAGAAAGAGCCATGCTGGTTAAAGGTAAAGTGGATTTTGTTAACCTGGAAAATGTCAAACTCATATGGGCATGTGTCCTTAAAGATATCATGGAATACTTTACTTTAGATGAAAGATATACTAGGGTTTACAATTACCATTTTGTTTTGGTTAACCACTTCAGACATGATATTAGTGTTTCCTTTGCTTACTTCCTTCTTAGTTTTCTGAATCAAAGGATTGTGGAACATAAAGTGAAGGGTACCCCTGTCTTGCATGAGGGGATTATTCTGTTGATAGCTTATTATGCTAAAAATCACATTCTTGAGGCTATTCCTAAAGATATATATAGCACTAAAAGAAAGTACTCAGAGACACCGCTTGACAAGAAAATCAACACTAGCTCAAACAAAAAATCTCGTAAGGTTATCCCGGTCAAACCTGTAATTAAGCTTCCAATCTTTGATGAGGTGCAAGGAATAATCTTGGAAGATGACTTGGAAGAGGTTTCCTCTAAGGAAGAGGAGATGGTCAAAGGTGAGCCAACCAATAGAGACATATCTCACTCTGTTAATCCTGATAAAGTTCATGATGATACCTAGATTACGGAGACTATGGAAGAGGATGGTAAGGGAATCCCAGAGGAAATTAGAGAGAAAATTGACAATGTTATGGATGTTTATTTTGATAAAGATCAGGGGAATATCAAGGAGAATCCAGAATATCTTGATATTGAAGCGAATAGTCTGGGCAATATCATGAAAGAGTATGCTGAAGACTCTGAAGATCAAGAAGTTGATAATGAAAAATCCCTGGCAGTTGACAATGAAAGAGATGCCAATAAGGCTGGGAAGAATAACCTCATTGACACACAGGGAAACAAGGAGGCCATTGATTTGGAAAAGAAAGAGGTTGAGGGTGAGATCATTCCCACTCCTCCTAAAATCCCTAAGGATGGAATCCAAGATAAATGCAAGAAAGTTTAGAAAAAGGATAGTATTGAAGAAGACTTTTAGGATGCGAACTTCAAAGTTAAGAGTATTTCTAGCATCACTTCTCTGCAAGCTACCAGAAAGAAAGACATGTATGGATTTAATATTGATCAATGGGTCCAAGAGGATATTCAGGAGGCCAAATTTAGAATCAAAGATCAAGAAACTAGGAATGTGATGTTGGAGGATACTATCCTTAAAATGCAAAAGGTTGTTGTGGTTTTTCAGAAAGGTAATTTTGTTTTTGATGAGGTAACTAATAAGAACAATAAATTGGATGACATTATTTCCAAAGCTATTGACATCTCCATCAAACCTATTAAGTAGAGAGTCAAAAATAGTGAATTTATGATGAAAAATATGATTACCATGAACAACGAGAGCATGAAAAATAGTGTTGAAAATCTTAAGGCTCTCTATGCTCTACTAGAAGGGAACAACCCTGAAAAAAGAAACGATGAGGAAGATGGGAAATATGACAATCAGATAGCTGGCCTTGGTTCTAGAACCAGATCTAGTACCAGAAAGAAGTCTGCTCCTCAGGCCAAAGATGTCACCAATCTGAAGGAATCAATTCAGAACATCCAAAATTAGATGGTGGAGGCGGAAGAGTTTGTTAAGTTGTTGGACTAATTTCTATGCTGGGAGGTTTTTTGACCCCGTTTTGCTGGTAATTTTTTGGGGGCTTTTTTTCTCCTGTGTTCTTCTTTAGTTTTTGGGGCTGTGCATAGTTGGTTGCTATCAGTTATTTCGATAATTTGTTGCTTGTTTGTGCTTTTCTTGTAATCATCTTTAAGCTTTGTTAAAGGGTTTCGGGGTCCCTTCAAAACCTGAAGTTACCATAATAAAAAAAATTCCGTATGGATATTTATGTAAACATAGGATATTGGAAATATATTATAATAGATTGTGTGTACTAGTGCTGGTACCAGGAACAGTTGTTATGCGTTCTTTCATTGAGAGTAAATGTATTTTGGCGTTGCACATAGGAATACTTTGTTTGGTACTCAATATGATCTCAGTAGTTTTTTGTGGTGTCTAGAGGGTGTTATCATCATATATTATTATTCTCCTTAGGATTCAAGTGGATTCAAGTCGATTCAAGTTGTAAGAATTTGCCTAAGGAAAAGAATGAAAATGTGAAGGTCTAGAAGCTTAATAGATAGCAGAAGAGAGACAAATATGATATGATCAAATGATTGATTCAATATTGACCAATAATAACAGATACATAATTAATTAATTACAATGTAGATTTTCCTGAACATATAGGCAATGCATGATAACTAGGAGATGTGCAAATGATAATATATCAACTAGACAAGGTGTAATCACATGTCCACCAAAGGTGGATCATCCTCCATTGTAAAATTAAGTATGTGCAAACATGTGAAAAAATGAGAGGATGATAATGTGATAAGAGCACTAAAGGTTCATCTCACACATAAAGTGGAATGAGATAACAACTATCACCACCTAAAGTGGAATTTATCCTACACTATGTGCTAAAATGAAATGCAAACTCCTAGGTGTATCAATGACAAACTACTATGCAATGGATTATCTTGAGTAAGATTAAGTAAAGCGTAATTAGTAATATTTAATTACACCAACACCTCCCCTTAAGTGCAACCTAGGGGAACACACTTAAAATCATAATGCTATATGACAATGCATGATGGGTTCTGACTACTAGGCCATGATAGGTACCCATGTACAATATTCAAGTGCAAAAGCAATCTCTCATAAAGCGGAGAAAGAGGGAAAACCTCATGGGAAAAACTCTCCCCCCAAAAGAGAGATGAAAATAAAACAAGATGCATGATGAATGGAGTAATCAAGACCCCCCCCCTCCCCCCCCATTATGACATACATCATGCATATATAATCAAGAATCCCTCCATAGGAAGGAAACAAGGAGACATGATATCGCCCATAACAAATAATCTCCCCAAGGATGGTGAGTGCTTGAAGGAAAAACATAGTCCAATACTGACAAACAACATTTTTCCCCTTAGGAAGAAGATATACCAAGTACAAAAGCAAGAATGCTTCCCATTATGGATAGGAAGAAGGAAGGGTAATCCAAATGAAGTATGAAGATGCCTCCTCAAAATATGAAGTAGGAAGAGAGACAAAGAAGTCCCTCCTCAATGTATAAGGTACACTATTGGTAGATGCTCCAAGATCAATGTAGAAACTTCTCCAAGAAAACTAAATGATGTTCCTCCCTTTAGGAAGAAACAACGCCATAGGTGTAACAATGAATCTTCCCCAATCTCTAGAAAGAATCCACAAAATGTATGAAGTATCGAGAAACTAAATAGGAATCTCCAACACATGAGTATGGTCAATCTGAACCATGCAATGTGACATCTCAAGTGAAGTTTGAGACTCATGAATGTCAATCTCCAAAGACTCAAATATATTCTTTGAAAATAAAGAGACCTCCTCCAAATGTTGTATCACAGGATCCAAAATCATGTCAACCTCGAAAGAATGATCAAGTGGAGAATGAAGATGAGGGTCAGAGTGTTCTCTTGCAAATACTGAAAAAGGATAATCCTCATCAAAGAAAAGATGAATGTTATCAATGATGTCTCCCAAATCCTCAATATAGGACTCCGCAAAAAAACCTGCAAAGTCTATCTAGAAGTTATCCCAAGGAACTATAACTGGAAGACAAGGATATCCTATTGCATGGAATCACAAGCATTCATGGCTATAGGAATACAATCATCGTCAAAAGAAACAAAATAAGTGATCTCAACTAGAGAAGTAGGAGTTGTAGGTGGAGTCTTTGGATCATCAAGACTCTCAGGTTGTGCAAGGCGTTCAATTTTCTATAAGGTATGCTCATCATAGGGAATGTTATCTCCATCATTAAGTGGTATAATACAATTTGTAGCTGGATCTTCTGGTAATGGAGGAACACATGGATATCCAAAGTGTTCCTAAATAATTATCCAACATGTGCATAGGCACTCAATATCTTCTATCCTGGTTTTGACTTTAGAGTAAAAAGATGGACCAAGGCTGTAAGCTATCAATCCCCTAATATCCAAATTCCTTTCACACCAAGCCATTTTTTTCATCTTGGACTTGAGCTTAGGAATGAATCCATAAAGATTAGGCAAGGTTTTTATCCATCTACAATCTATGATGATGCCCTTTGCCCATGATGAATACAACAACAAGATGAATTGTATATTCCACGATTTTAGCCATGATGCACTTCTCACAAGATCATTGCACCCCCCTGTTAGGGTTTGACAGATCGGGGACAATATAAGAATAAACAGTTATATACAGAAACTAAAAGAAGAATAAAACTTAACAAAGATAACACAGATTTAACGTGGTTCACCCAAAACATGGGCTACGTCCACCTACTGAGCCGTCCAACCTTTCTTATTATCCAACAAAATAGTACACCAACACTATAATGTATTATGCATCTTAGCCTCTTATAACATGCGTTTTAGGGAAACCCCTAGAATCAGCCATTTTAGGGTTTTACAATGTTGGTATTCTTTTTCTTGAAAAAGCACCAAAAATTTTTGGTGCTTCACGCCAGCCAAAGATTCGGGGCTACCGCCCCTCACCTCCTAGCAACTAGATGAGTAGGGCCACAATATCAACACCCACTACATGATCAGTTGCCACAATATCAACACGCCCCCCCGCCCCCCCCAAATGCAATAAATCAAAGAACCCCCCCAGAAGAGATGATTTTGGCAATTTACATGTACTGCGTGTACAATTGCCACTTGCTAAAATGGACCAAAGTGGACTTCTAATTTTGATGATTACAACAGGAAATATGAAGCTATAGAAAACTCAAAAAAATACGACAAAAGATCACTCAAGGATCTAATCAATTACAAGTGCCACAATAGGCCAAAATATATCAAATGCTGAAAGTACAATGTCTACTCACAATGGCTACAATTTGATAGAAAATCTATAAACTAGAAAAAAAATTATGCACTTTCAAAAAGCATTGCACTTGAAAATATGTCCGTATGAGCCCGAACAAAGCCTCTACGATTGCAAAACTAAGGATTGGATAGGTACAGTCGTCAAAAACTGCAAATTCTAAAAAATATGTCCATCAAAATTAAAAATAACCTGCATAGCATTATAGAGCAGAAAATGCTACCCCAAATTAAAAAAAAAGCATAAGAAAAGGAGTCAAAATGACCAAGTTATAGGGGTTTGAAGTTTGCCTCTAAATTTAGAGTTGCTAATGGCGAGGAGTCAAAAATATTCAATGTGCACTGACGTCATCCAATTAGTGGGTCAAATTTGACGACTTGAAGGCCATCAAAAAATGCCAATATCCCCTAAAATGTTATTCAATTGAGTGTCAAATTTAGCATACTTAAATGATGATGTCACCTTTCAAAATCGGAGGCCCTAGCTAGACTGTGATTCGATGTGTTTGCCGTGACTTGATGACTTGGCAAAATGATCTGCTGACTCTGACTATGATCTCTGCAATGCCAAGAGATCCGTTGATGACTTGGTGAAATGATTGACCCTGCTGAAAAATGTTTTTTTCCTCCATGGCTATGTGCAATAATGGAGATCCGCCAAGTGAGGAGTGAATGTCGCGATAAGGAGCTTTGTTCTACTATAAATCGAGCCTGCAAGTTGGATCTACTTGTTGTAGATTAGGTTGTCTGAGATCGGGCTGAAGAAGCAGTGTGGCGTAGAGGGAGCGCATGGAAGGCAGGTCACGGAGAAGGAACTGCGTGACTTGGGGAGTGCGTGCTCGGCCTCACCAAGCTCACTGAGCCGAGCTCATGCTGAAGGTGGAGGAAGAAGGGTGTAGTGGGATTAATCCCACATGCACCAAGTTGATGAATTAACATTGTTTAAATAGTATAACCCTCCTACATGCTGTGCCATGGGCACTTCCATTTGAAAGGTAGGCTCCTACTTTCTTTGTATGATCTATGGTTGCAATTGATAGGAAAGGTAAAGACTGTGATTGAGAGATTATTAGCCCTCCATCCTATGTTTTGAAAATCAATGTCCAACTTTATTTCCTATCACATAGTTCTTTTCCACCATAACCAAATTAGGTGTGTTAGTGGTCATCCAAATAAATTCACTTCACATAGCCAACTTTATGCACGATTCGTACCAGTCTTTCTTCAAACAATCTTTGCAAAAGATTTTTACAGAAATTTTTCAGTGCCGTATGGTTTTCCATCCACCAACGACCTCTCCACATCTGCTCTGTCATTACTTTTGCATTTTCTATTTATGTGCAATGAAAGCTGAAGAATTCAAGATGGAACTGCTGAAGAATAAGAGACAAATATGCCTTCACTCCCATTAATGTTGTACGCTCAAGGAATGTCAAACAAATTTTTTATTTCAAAGTCGGTTCATCTCTTTTAGCCTGGGTAGATCTTGTGGATCTATATTGTGACCACCTTACTTCTTTTTTTGCCTACAAATAACAAAAACACCTTTAGCAATAATAACACACAATTACAACTTGACAAAGTATTGCGGCAATACGAGTTCATAGAGCACATAAGCGATAGAAGATTGCCAAATTTACGGTACTCTTCCCTGCTTACCCATGTCTTCTCCCTTTCTGCTAATTTTTTTCTTCTTCACTTGCTCAAAGTGGCATATGCCAGTGATGACACTCTAAAATGATTTTTTTTGCATCTTTTAAATTGTGTTCTTTAAATTTATACAATAAATCCCAAACATCAGTGTTCTCTGTCAGGGGATTAGTGGGAATCATTTATTAGGTTTCACCATTTTACTATTTTTGGATTTTTCAATCACCATTTAGTCAGAATTTTGCTGTCAGCTGCCTAAGGTTTTGGTGTTTTATATATTTTAGAGATAGAGTATAATATCATTGTAGACATTAAAAAGTAACAAGTATGAAACAAGATCCAGGTTTTTCTCCGTCCATTCAGAGGGTGAAGGAAACACATTTATGCATGTTGTCCAACAGTTGTTCCTCCTCCCTGGTATTCTTAATGGAGGACAACTCATTTTATTCTGAGGAGCACTCAAATTCCTCAAAGGAACATAGATTAGCCATCTGACTCCTTGAAAACTCATGAAGGCCTTGATCACCATTTAGAGTGCGGTGAACTTTCTCAAGAAGGAAAAGAGGCAGTTGGTTTTCTATCTTGATAATGTCACACTTTATGCTTCCCGTTGCAGAGTGATGGTCAGATCTATTGCGAACATCACACTGACTCTGTAGATATTGGTAGAGTAAAAAAGCATCTACAAGTTATAAAACTGCTAGATCCACCCAAAATTTTGAAAGCCATCTTGCCAGTTGTAAACCTACTCCAATTTAGGCTTGTTAGGGTGGACCGTATTATCATTGAAGTTGCGAATATGATCTGGTCTGGATTCACGATAAATTTAGTCAATTGGCTCACAAATCTATATGATGTGATTAAATTTTTAAGAGACTAACGTTTTTGCCTACCTCAAATGTATCTTAATGGCTTTACATAATCCTAGTTAGTGAAAGGAAAAACTGATTTCCTATGGTTTGTTGTGTATTAATTTAAATAATGAAATTCTATGTAATTTTCTTTCGGATTGAACTATCATATTTGTAGGTAGTTTTTTATTTTTAGATTAAAAATTAGAGAGAATAATATTTTTGCCAATGAATAGCTAGCTAAAAAAAATGCAAAACATTTGCTACTACTTTGATTCGAAAGTGTTGACTGTTATGTGGTATTTAGAAAATAGTTCACATGTAGCCAATGCTTTTTGCTTCTAGTTTTCTAATTCACCTTCGCATGCCACTATGCCATTGATGTCTACTTTTGGGACAAAATTTAAATATTTTTAGTTTCCATGCAGAAAACACAAGGAGAAAAATTGTTTAAACTATAGTTTTCCTAAATATGGAGAAACATTTCAAGGTATAATATTTTGTTTTTAGAACTATAATGTTGAATGTTTAAGAAATGATCTTGTTTTAGATTTGTATTAATATTTTTAGGATTTAAAAAATCAAATTTTATATTTTCATTTAGATATTTTCACTAACTTTTAAAAAAATATAAATTTTATTTTTAAATTATTTTAAATAGTTTTTGATATTTCAAATTTATTTTTATAATATTTTAGAAAGATTTATTTTAGTAATTCTTTATCTATTAAGAAGAATAATTTTCTTAATAATTTTTTAAGCAATTAAGAAAAATATAAATGAAAAGTCATAATATGGAATCCAGTAAAACAAAGATTTGAGAATTATTAATTTAAATTTTAAAAAATTCCTTTTTGAAAAATAATTTTGAATTATTGATTTAAGTTTTTAACAATAATTTTTTATTAATGTTTTAGTAAAAACTAAAATTCTTAAGCATGTCAATAATGTTATCGAATGAATGATTACATCATATTTAATAGTTGTTTTTATATGATAGAAAACAAGAAAGTTGTAATTTTGTAAATGAGTAGAAGAAAATTGTTGAATAAAAAAAAATGTTACTTATTATTTAACCAATGAAGAGAAGAGTATAATGTTTAAATGGACTATTCATTCAATTAAATTGTCAATTTAAGTACATTTTTTTGATAGGATATCATTTATATGACTTGTCTATGTGTAACTCATAAAAAACATTTAACAAAAATAATAATAATTCTATTTATTTATATATATATATATATATATATATATATATATATATATATATATATATATATATTTAAATTCATTTATAATTTCTAAGTTAATTAAGACCCCAATTATCCCCAAAATATGAAAAATGAGCTTGCATAAAACTGTTTTTCTAGGAAATAGAAAAAATGAGCTTAACTAATATTGATGGCCCGTGACAGTGAGTGTAACACCAATGTACTGCTTTGAGAGAAAATTAATTATAGCATGCATTTTTTGTATTGCTTGTTTTTAGATAAATATTAACTAACTCAGGTTTTCTTAATTGCTTGTTTGAATATTCACTTGTTGGGTTCAAAGAAAGACTAAAACTTAAATTACATCAAACTAACGTAGCTTGCAAATATTTAACTTCCATATCTCTAAAAATTTAGACACCAAATTTTTAAATCATTTGATAGCAATTCGAAGAAAAATTAATTTTAAATAGAAGTTAATTTAAAATAAATTAATGATATAGAATATTCATATGTTATATTTTTTTTTGATCGGTGATAGTGATTTTATTAGAAGTAGACTGGGATTGAGCTTGGCCCGAACCAAGGGTGGATACAAATTAGGAATCCACTATCCCCAAACAAAGGCATCACAAATATCCATAAACAAACCAAGTCAAGATTTGTTGACATAGCCACCCTTTGTATGAGAATGAAGAGTCCTATCGAAGGATCCTGTCTTTACCTGACTCTTCCTACCTTTCACAGTGTGCCACCCCTCTTTGAGTCTAGTAGCTTCATTCTGCCAATCCTCAAAGCCAGCCATGGAGTTCTGGGCCAACTCATCCATAAACCCCTTCTCTTTTTGGGAATGTCCCACATCTATCACCAGGCCATCCATCATGTCTCGGGTCCCAACAGAAGCATTTTTCTCCCTTCCAGCTGGAGTGACAATGCCATTTTGTTGTACATTCCTGTCAGACCCTACCCCGGCCTGACTTTCCTTGTTATTCATGGGATGAGAAACCATCCCTTTAGGATTCTGTTGCTCCCTCTCACCAGAAACTGCATGTGCAAAACTCTTTTGCTGCTCAACCTTCTTCTCCACCATATAGTGCTAGGGAGAAACATCCTTCCACCATGAAGCCAACTTACCCACTCTACTTTTGACACACCTAGCCGCCATGTGGCCAGTCTGAAAACATATTCTACATCTGAAAGGAATTCCTTCATAATCCAAGGATTGAACCTAGCTGCCCTTTAAGGTTTTGACCATTATCTCTGCAGGAAGATCTTTTGCTAAATCTATTTCAACAAGGATTCGAGCATACGTAGAATGGAGAAGATTTGATGATCCTTCATCTACCATTAAAAAATTCCCTAAAGCATCACCAACTGCTTCTAGGCATGAATCGAACTAGAGATGCAGGGGCAGGTTAGGGATTCTCACCCATAATGGGACTTTCTCAAAAACTTCCTTGGCTGGGTTGAAATCTGGGTGCCACGGTTTCAACATCAGTGCAAATTTGTTCTCGCAGTACCATTGGTGATCACATACAATATTATTCCTATCCTTGGCTTTCTCAAAAACAACAATAAAAAAACCTTTAGCTCCAGGGTAAATCTGCACCCACCCCTCAAGAATCAGTTCCCACTGCTCAGAGATCCATTTGTGAAGATCACATAAACTGGGCCACAACCCCCTGAATCGACCTATCAGACCTAACTCTAAAAAAACCCCCAAGTTATGATCAACTTCCTCTTCCAAATCGGCTTCTAAGACTACAGAACAAGCCGTGGGTGCAGGTAGAAGTGGGCTTTGTCCCACTTGCACATTACTCACAATGGCGCCATGAACACCCCTGAAACTACCTTTTGGAAGCTTTGGTCCTGCCCCTCAGAGGTTTGTTTGAGGAACCTTGTTATTCTTCTTCCACCCATTTGTGTGGTCTCTGCCATCCGAATACCTAAGAGCCTGTCGGGATGAGCCACCCGACTTAAACCCTCCGAAGTCTACCCGCAACAAATTCCATTTCAAAATTTCCACCATGGATCGGTTGCAGGGAACACCCTTAGGCATACTTCCACGTGCACGGCCATTGACTGTAGCAGAGTTGAGACGTGGCGGTGAAGGCACATCACCATTTCCAGCAGTAGGCGCCCAGGAAGAAACCCTAGCGCTCGTAGCAAAACCCGAGCCCGGGAACGCCATTTCAAAAATATAAGAATATAGTTATTTATTTTATATTTTTATATAAAAAATATAAATTTATATTTTTGATATCTAAAATTAAAAAAATGTATCACTGAATGTAATTTGAATAAGAATTAGGATAATAATATAGGTATTAATCAACATCTTTATGTATAAATGTACCAAAACTAAATAAGAAATAATATAGGTATGCTAGCTCTATTATTATATTTTCTTAGGTACACAAATCTCAAGGACTTGCATATCAAAGAGTGACAATTGACATCAACAACATTGGTAGACAAGGCCTTACATTCATAGCACTCTTAAGAGTTTTTAAACTTGGAAACCTCGACATTCAACCAATTTTTATGCATCTATGGTTGGAAGTGGTGTAGAGGCCAATGACTACAATTGGGAGCTTCATGGGCATCCATTCACATGAGATTCTGACTGTACCTCCTACACTCACAAATATCATTCACATCTTATTCAATCAGTTTTATGTGAGAGAGTTCAAGTATGAATTTAATAAGAAGTGACCTTTTGTTGCTCTGTCCAGACAAATCAATTTGATAAGAGTTGAGGAATTAATGTAATGAGAAGTGAACCCTTTGCTGCTCTGTCCTGACAAATTAATTAGACCCATCTAAACCATTCAATTATTCAATGGTGTGATAAGTTGAACTCCATTAATGTTGTATGCATCCTCAATTGCCATCTTCTTGGTTAAGATGATCCAGTTAGACAAACTCATATTGTAATTTCTTTGATGTTTTCATGACATATTTGGTGCACAATTGTTAATGTAGGCTTCTTGTTTAATGAGATTTGACTAGCATTCAATACAACCTCTTGACTTATAGCATGGCTTAGAACTATGGTGGCTGATTACTTCTAGAAAATTCTTTCTGACTTAGGAGCCCTACAAATACCTTGTTGCCTGGTTCAAAATTTATATGTGCTTTCTGTTGAAACTACTTACAACTTCTCTTGAAGGTTCACTGCTATCCTTTTTTCTTGGAGGGTCATTGCTGTCCTTTTTTCTTCAATGCTCATTGCTACACTTTATGCTTGGAAGTTCATTGCTGCACTCTCGTCTGGACTAGGTATTTCCTCATCTTCCTGTTATGTAGTTGCCCTCATTTCCATTTTCTGATATCATTATTTGTTTTCCCTATATTTATCCTATGTTTTATGTTGTACCATAACAATTATTGCCACGTGTTTCTGGATTAAAATATGTATACTCCACATAGTTGAATTAGAAGCACAACCCAGTAGCAGAAAACTATTAGGACCTGGAAAACACGAATAATTTTCTCTACTGCCAGATTCAAACAATAATTTACTAAAGCAGAATTGCCCAATACTGGGAATTTGGAAATTGATCATGTTCTTTTAACCTATTGGTTAGGTGACTAGAAGCTAGATGTAGCAAGCCACCTGTGCATAAAGAAGCTTTCTAGGAGAAAAAATGTAACACAAATTGTCTCACTTTCTCTGTCCTCTGTTATTGGACATCTATATTGATTCCTGTGACATATGAACTAAACAATGCCTTTTAGAAAGGGCCATTTAATCATCATTGCAAACTATTTTTTACATTCACATTATTCCTACAGTTTTGTGTCATGAGGATTGATTTTATTATCTAGAAGATAAAAGTATGCTCTGTATTGCAGAGCGGTAGAATCTTGACTCTTGTGCTCTTGATAAAAGCCAGGAACTATCAATACTAAATAAAACACCTCCCATCATAATAATAGCTCAGCGAAAAGAAGAACAGGTACGTTTGGAAACATTATCAAATACTACTACAGCCAAAATAAACTAAAAATTTGAGAAAAACAATATAATGTACTAAGTGTACAATTGTAATCTATGTAGTGTTTATGATATTTGTTCTACAAGTAAAAAAGATGGTTATCCATATGCAACTTTGGATTACCCACACTACTCTAACAAAAAACAATTGTCTTCATAACAAACATATATTGATGTACTACATACAAAAATATTAAATAATATGTTACTATATTTTATATTTCTGACTTCATATTTAAAATAGGGAAATATAAAAAGTTCATATAATCATACAATCTTCAACAATAACATAATTTGAAAAAAAAATGGAATCCAATACTTACTAAAACATAACAAACATCTACTTAAGTATGTTATGGAAATAATTTTTTAATATGAAATTTAAAAAAGAAAAGAAAAATTCTTATAATTTATTCACTTCAAAATAAATTATACTGTATTCATTGATTAAAACTACAATTATCCATTAATAACAATAAAGGAATATAACAAAACCCAGAAAATAAACAAAAAAGGCCTAACCATTACACACTAAGGTGTGATTGCTAGTTGTACAGGTTTAACAGTTATTCAGTGGGTATGGCATTGTTGTTTGACACACATGAGAGGGTGAAGTGTACCGAGTGATGTATTGGGGCCGAGAGGGGCAGGGTTGACTGCTCTACCCGACCTGGTATATTATCTGTTAAATCTAATTACGGATGTCGCAGTCTATAACAAACAGAAAACTACAAAGGCCTATGTAGAGAAGAGTAGGATGAAGAATAAAATAAACTTGTGTAGGATTTAACTAACTTGTGCCCTAACTAACTTGTGTCTAAAAATCCTTACATAAAATAAGTATAACATAAAAACTATAAAACTAACAATAATTTTATGACTTAAAATAAGTATAATGTTATACTATAAACTATAGTAATTGAATTCAAATAAACCTGCGTAGGATTTAACTAACTTTTCCCTAACTAACTTGTGCCCTTACATAAATTAAGTATAACATAAAAACTATATAGTTTTTATGACTTAAAATAAGTATAACATAAAAAATTATAAATTGCAGTAATTTTTTCCACACGATGAATTCAATATTTTCCAAAATGTTTTCATTAGATGGAAACAAAGATAGTAATTTTTTCTCCACCTATGATGAATTTAATAGTTTCCAAAATGTTTTCACTAGATTGAAACAAAGATAAATATAAATGACTATGAGGTCAAGAATGGGGCAACCTATATCACTATAACCATCACAATAATGATTGCTACACTCAACAAACTCTTATTGTGTAGGCATGATGAGATCCTAATTATAGTGAGGAGATTGAGTAAGTTGCATAAATCCTTAATTCCATGACACTAATAGACACTTTGAGGAGGCACAAAAGACTCTTAGACATGAAGCTTGGTTAAGTGAGTGGTAAATGTAATACGAGATCTTGGACTCTATCTGAAACTCGCAACCATTAAATAATTACATCCTTGCAAACACTGTGACCATTAACCACTCCAATTTTTAGAGAAAGAAAAATAGGGAGTGCGCAACCTAAAAGCTAACTACAAAGGCCTATATGGCTGTAAATTGAAATTTATAGAGAATAATAAACTGACAAAATTTGGGAAAAAAAATTCTCAGATCCGTAAATAATTTCTGAAAATAAATTACCAAAATTGCAAATCGAGTTGTAAGCCCGATTTGCAAAAACCAAATTGCCTCAGATTTGACTTTTGCTTAATATAGGCAAAATTATATTCAAAATTCACCAAAACAGTCACCCTGGTGCAATGATGATGTCATATCTTTCTCTAGACACTCCCAATAGTTGTTGTACCTCTGGATTTGAATCATGGCCCTCCAAAATTGAAGCAAAACTCTCTCCAAATGGCTATGCAATGAAATCTTCTATGGTTATGATACCATGTAAGAATTTGCCTAAGGCAAAGAATGAAAATGTCAAGATTTAGAAGCTCAATAGATAGCATAAGAGAGACAAATATGATATGATCAAATGATTGATTATATATTGATCAATAATAATGGATACAAAATTAATTAAGTACAATGTAGATGTGCCTGAATATATAGGCAATGAATGATAGCTAGGAGATGTGCAAATGATAACCTATCAACTAGACAAGGTGTAATCACATGTCCACCAAAGGTGGATCATCCTCTATTGTACAATAAAGTATGTGCAAACATGTGCAACAATGAGAGGATGATAATGTGATAAGAGCACTAAAGGTGGATCTCACACATAAAGTAGAATGAGATAACAACTATCACCGTCTAAAGTAGAATTTATCCTACACAATGTGCTAAAATTAAATGCAAACTCCTAGGTGTCTCAATGACAAACTACTATGCAATACATTATCCTAAGTAAGCTTAAGTTAAATTGTAATGAGTAATATTTAATTACACCAACACAAGTAAATCTAAGCCCATTTAGGGTACTTTAGATGTAACTTGTAAGGTGTTGTAATGTGTCCAATTGGCATATTTTCTATTACTTTTTTTTAATCTTAATTTAGGAGTTTAGGGTATTTTGAAGATGATTTTTGACCTCTCCATCCTCTTCTTACATGTGTCCTAGGTGCATAGTGTCTGGGGACTGATTTTTCAACTATGTCCCTAGGTCATTCTTGGTGTTTTTCTATTCCTTGAGTGTTACTAGGGTGTTTAGCCAAATCCAATCATTTTTCATGTGTAGTTGATTTTTTCATCCTTTTTGGTTATTTCATTGGCTAGAACCGATCCATGCTTGAAGGAATAAAATGCTTAAAGCTAGCAACTAGGGACACCGATGCCTAAGATGGATGTTCTAGAAATCCTAGTGGACACCAATGTACCATATTACTATGGATCACCACATCAATTTTCTTATGGCATGCCAAGGTATTGGATAGGTGGCTAATACTTCTCTTGGTGCTTGTGACTTTTGGAGGAGTTTGACAAGGTTTTTGGGGTCCTAAAGGGACAATTTGACATCATCAAAGATCCATTTTGGATCTTGTAGTGTCTAGGTAACCTTCAAGTAATCTTGAGTAGGTTTGGGAAAATATTGAGTAGTGTTAATGGGTATGTCCAGGATCATGGTATACCAAACTAGGGCCTTAAGTGGAATAAAAATTTAGAAAATCAGGGTTAGGAAAGTTGATGTAAAATTTTGAACAGGTTGTTATTATTATATAAAAAATATGTAAGAGGAGAATCTGTAGAAAATTGAATTTAGCTTCTAAGATACTAGCCCTTTATATATAT